>JAQQSV010000442.1:67303-134705 GCA_028646515.1 Pseudochirops corinnae
ACACACAGCTATAAGACAACTCTACAAGTCTCAGGATGGAAGGACATATCTACATTCAGAGAAAGATCTAGAAAGACCAGAGTTTAAATGGAGACTGAAGCAATCTACATGCTATCATTCTTTTTCATGTTTGGTTCTCTTTCTTTTTTCCCATTGTTCACTCCATTGGTTACAACCCTTCTATACAATCAGACTAATGTCCAATTTGAAAATATTTGCAGATCCAATACTTGATTGCATGCTGCCATGGGGAGTGGGGAGAGAGAAGGGAGAAAATTTGAAACTCAAGAGATTATGGAACTGAGTCTTATAAACTAAAAGTAAATAAACAAATGAAATAAAAAAAAAAGATTTGGCAACTGAGGGGATACAAGATGTGAGTGAAAGTGAGGAGCTTAGGATAACAACAGAGCTGCAGACCTGAGTGACTAGAAAGACAGTGGTGTCCTTGATAGTAATAGGGAAGTTTGGAAGAGGAATGAATTTTAGGAGAAAGATATGAGTTCTCTTCTGGACATATTGATTTTGAAAAGCTTGAAGGTTATCTTTCCAGATATGACTAATAAGTAGTTGGTAATGGATAATCATAGCTCAGGATAGCCACTAAGGCTAGACTTATAGATCTGGGAGTCATTACCAGCATAATTGAAACTGTAAAAGTTGATGAGAGATTATAGAGAATAAAGAGAAGAGGGGCCAGGACAGAACCTTGGGGATGCCTGAGATTAGAGAGCATGATATGGATAAAGATCCAGCAAATGACCAGAGAGAGATCAGACAGGGAGGAGAGTCAAAAGAGAGTAGTTGTGACATGGCTGATGATTCAGCAAATGAAACTAAGGATTGGTCAAGTAGGCAGGAGAAACAGGAGAGAGAGAGAGAGAGAGAGAGAGAGAGAGAGACAGATACAGAGACAGAGACAGAGAGACAGAGAGAGACAGAGAGAGACAGAAACAGAGACACAGAGAGAGAGACAAATGGACAGAGAGAGAAACAGAGGGACAGAGAGAGACAGAGACAGAAACAGAAGGACACAGTCACAGAGAGAGACAGAAACAGAGATAGAGACAGACAGAGACAGACAGAGAGGACAGAGACAGAGACAGAGACAGAGACAGAGAATGAGAGGGGGGAGGAAGCACAAAACCCAATAGAAGATAAAAGGATTGTCCAGGCGGAAAGAACAATTAATTGGCAACAGCTGCAGAGAGTTAATAGTGCCTCATATTTGGAGAAATATGAGGAAGAATTTATGGAGAGGAATAAACTAAAAATTCATGAAAGAAAGACGATGACTGTTTTAGTTAGGTCCTAGAAAGAGGCAGGAGGCAATGGCGTCAAGGGTACAAAGGGGAAATTAGCCATATTAAGGAGTGAGGTAGAATGGATAATGCTGCCCAGAAATTTTGAGGAATTGAAAGATGGTAGATTGTTTTACTGCCTCAATCTTTTTGCTGAAACAAAATAGCAGGATTAGTTTTAAATACAAAAGAGTTACATGAAAGCATAGTCACTGATAATAGCAGTGATTCGCATGTTTATCTTCAGCACAAGGTTCTTGCTTTTTGCTTGGATCTGTGATTTCACTGGCATAAGGGAACTTCTGGTGGGAAAACTCCCACTAATAATACAGGTTGTCACCTGCTTTGCAATTAGTTGTCTCAGAGAAGCTTCCTGGGTCCAGAAAGGACGTGCTCAGAGTTTCCCACCTCAATATATGTCAGAGGTATGATTTGAACCCAGTTTCTTTTTACTTAGAGGCCAGTCCTATTCACTATGCCAAGTCATCACACCAAATAAGATTCCATGATCTACCAGGATTTAAATGTTTTGGGGATTTGTTTTAGAGAGGGAAAAATACAACAGAGGAAACAAGTAATTTTAAACTAACAGGGTTGTTATTCCAATTGTATTTCTTTCATGTAATTACTTTGCAAGTGAAAACAAAACTGTCTAAACTGTTTCTCTTCTAGAACTTGACTTGTCTACTCATCCTAAATGGGTGAGAACCAGTGATGTTGGCTCCAACATAAGCCAAGGAGTTTCTTTTTCCTCCCAATTTTGAACACTTTTATTTAAAGTTTTGAGTTACAAATTCTGTTGCTCCCTCCCTCTCTCCCCTTTGCCTCTCTGAGATAGATAGCTTATGCATGTTCAATTATATAAAACATTTCCATGTTAGTAATTTTTTACAAGAAGATTCAAATAAAAGAAAAGGAAAGAAAGAAAGAAAGAAATGTCATGTTTCTATCTGTATTCAGTTAATATCAGTTCTTTCTTTGGAGATGGATGGTATGCTTTGGGATTGTCTTGGATCATTATATTGCTGAGAATAGCTAAGTCATTCACAATTCTTCATTGAACAATACTACTGTTACTGTGTATACCATTCTCCTGGTTCTGTTCACTTCACTATGCATCAATACATGTAAGTCTTTCCAGGTTTTTCTTAATTCATCCTGCTTGTCATTTCTTATAGCATAATAATATTCCATTACAATCATACACCACAGTTTGTTTACCCCAACTGATGAGTATCCTTTTGATTTCCAGTTCTTAGCCTCCACAAAAAGACCTGCTATAAATAGGTCCTTTTCCCTTTTAAAAAAAACGTCTTTGAGATAGAGACCTAGTAGTGGTATTGTTGGATTAAAGGGTATGCAGTTTTAGAACTATTTGGGCATAGTTCTAAGTTGCTCTCCAGAGGTTTCTAACGTTGGGGTAGTTACAGTGTGAGAGGGGGTGTAGGATAAAAACATTTATTATCAATTGAGCTGGTGATTCCCTTTTGATTCTATTAGTTCTAATAGAGCAATTCCTGTGACTATTCATTCTCTGTTACCTCAAATGCACTTGTTTACTTGTTTGCAAATGCTACAAATATGCCAGTTTAATTAATTTGTTGAATTTTTATTTATATTCAATGTTTATAAAAATAAATAATAAAAGATTTATATACAGTTACCTATGTGCCTGGCACTGTGATAAGTGCTTTACAATTATTACATAATTTGATCCTTACAAAAAACTTTGAAGGTAAGTGCTATACTTATTTTACAGATAAGAAAATAGAGGTAAACAATGTTTAAGTGACTTGCCAAGAAGTCACATAGCTAGTAAGTGTCTAAGGCTAGATTTGAATTCAGGACTTCCTAACTCTAGGCCTGGCACTTTATTCACTGTACACCTAACTTTAAGTGTTTACACAGCTGTATGTCTCATTCTTTTATCACCATCACCATCATCATTATTATATTATCTTCTCTAATTTAATTGGTTAGTTTTTTTTTTCTTGATTTTAACCAGATGGACTTATTCTTCTCCCAAAGCATATAATAAACACCGCAAGATAGGTTCAGAGGAGCGAGAGGTCTCTTCTATTCAAGGAAGCTTGTTGAGGGCAGGATCTGTTTCATTTTAGTATTTGTGTCCCAAGCACCCAGATCTGACCCTTACATAGCTGGGTGGGTCTGAGGCTCACATTCACCTACAAGGCATAATCATGTAAGGTTCTTCTAGACTTAGAATTGCTTGGTACTTGAGAGAGTCTGTTTCAACCCATCTCATGCCACAGAAAAGCAAAAAAAATAAATCCAACAGTCTAGTAGTAAACTTCTATTTAACTCCTACTATGTGTCAGCGTGTAATGCCATGCACCAGCACATTCCCAAAAGAATGCTGCTGTGAACAGCTTTTAAGATTCAGATTACACAGTATAGTGAACACTCTGTTTATTTCATTACAAATCAAGGCAAACATTCATTACAAATCACAATATAATATTCACAACATCACGTCTTACCACAGAAAATCACAATATAGTGTTCATAACAGCTTAACATTAGAATGGCCACACAGTTTTCACTACAGTGGCCACAACATTTAGAACAAAGAATTCAATCAATTCACAATACAGTAATCAATACTTAATCATTCAATCAATTCACAATACAATAATCAATCTTCCACTCAGGGGCAAATCATTAACTTAATCATTCGATCAATTCATAATACAATAATCAATCTTCTACTCATGGGGCAATCATACATCAACTCAATCAGTTATTAAATACAATCATTAGAAAACCACACAAACCCTCCAACCCTTGGTGTCCAGCAAACCTCAATTTCATCCACGGGGAGGCCTTTTCTTCATCTTGATTCTGGGTGGTCTCTCTGATTCCCTGTATCCCCTTCCGTGGTCCCAGCTCCTACCTGAATCCACCAAACAGTCACATGGATTCAGGGAAAACAGCTTCCAGGTCCTTGTCCAGTCCTCTGAGCCGTCCCTGGCACACACCAAAGTTCACAGGGTCCAGCACATCTCAAACTGTTCACCACTTCTATTGTCAGGAATTCAAAGATTAGCCAAGCCATGAACCAACAAAGGCTTATCCAGGTCATGCTTCTTCAGTCCTCTAGCAGTTCAGCTGGCCCTAGAACCCAGGAGAAATCTCCACCTTGCAGGAGGCCTTCCAGACAAGCCCTCTCAGCCTCCCAGGAGGCCTTCCAGGCAAGCCCTCTTAGCCTTCCAGGTGGTCTTCACCAGATTCTGGTCTCAGGAAAACTCCAACTCAGTTCTCAGTCAGCTTCCAGATGCTGGAGAGAAACTCTCTCTCTCTGTCTCTCTCTGTCTCTCCTCTTCCTCTCTCTCCTTCTCTCCCTCTCTCTCCCTCTTTCTTTCTCCCTCTCTCTCATTTGATTCTCATAATAACAAACCTTAGAAAGAGGTACCATTATCATTCCCATTTTTCATATGGGATAAATACTGGTTAAGTGACTTGCCTAGGGTCACACAGTTAGATACTGAGACCAGATTTGAACTCAGATTTTCCTGATTTCAAGCCCAGTGCTCTATCCACTGTGTCACCTAGCTGCCTCATACCCAATAGATCAGTGGTGTCACACTCAAATAGAAATAGGCCATGAAGTCATACGTGAGGATCTAAGCAAAATATTAGCAAAGATAACCACACCTTAACATTATCTGTGTTCTATCATGTTCTTATTTATTTCATTAAATATTTCTCAATTACATTTTAATCTGTTTTGGGCCCATTCTGGTCAGGTTATGTATTTGACACCTTTGCCATAGACAATTCAGAGAACAAAGCTCCTCAAGTTTCTCAGAGAACTTCTCCCAGTCAAATACCTATAAAGTGAAGTAGCATCCCCTTTGTGATATTTCCAGTGGGAGTACTCTCAAATTGGGTCCTCAGACGATAGCTGCTGCCTCAGGTTCTAGGGATAATCCTATTGCCTTCACTTCTAACACTAAGAGGTTCAAGAGCCTCCAACAATGTTTTCCATTAACCCAGTGATCACGATTAGCTCTTAGCAAAGGTATTTAGTAAGCTGGTGTAATAAAAAGAGTAGCTTCAATACGTCTGACTACCCTACCCTAACCTAGCCTAACACGACTCTTGGGACACATTTTCCCCACAAATATACATAGAGTTAAGGGAATAATA
This sequence comes from Pseudochirops corinnae, assembly GCA_028646515.1. NCBI lineage: Eukaryota > Metazoa > Chordata > Mammalia > Diprotodontia > Pseudocheiridae > Pseudochirops > Pseudochirops corinnae. The sequence goes on from JAQQSV010000442.1 coordinate 72,775, forward strand.
GTAGGTACAGGGCTCAGTGGGAGTGAGGTACTAACATAGGCAACACGTGTCAAGGCAGCTAAACTCCAGAACTGCAGGGCCTGGAAGTTTTTTCTCTCCTCATACAATCTCCTCCATAGCCAAACTCTTGATTGCCAAGTCTAGCTTTCTTTTGAATACATAACTGACTCTTTTATTGACTCTTCTAGTGGTTGAGTAGCTCCATTTAAAAGTGACTTGATCTGGATGGTTGAGGTTTGCAGAAAAAAGTGTTTTTTCTTTCTCAACAAAAGAGAATCCTTCTAAAGGGCTGTATTTCTCTTCTACTTCTGCCTCCGGCTTGGATGCACTCAAGCAACCAAATTTGCCCAGGACTTAGTTATTTAAAGCCATGCAAAGGCATATCTAATTTTTACTCATCTAATGAGGTTGCTCCCTTAATGCCCTTAATTTAAGGTAAGGTGAATACTCTTGTAAAGGGATTACCAGGTGTGGCTATATTTTTCAGTTAATTTAACACTATGTTAACACCTTATTATTGCATAATGAGCTTTCTGAGCTGGAGTTCTCATCAAAGACCAACTTCCCTATCTAAAAATATGATATTTAAAGTTGGAGAAGCAATAATTCTATTATAGACCACACTGATCAAAATATATTTGAAAAATTATTTTCATTTCTTGGTGTCACATTTAAGGAGGGGACATTAACAACATTAAGGTTGTGACCAGAAGAGTGTCATTGGGTCTCTGCTCCCAGTGAGGGCAGTGCTTGACTTGTGTCAGTGACTAAGAAGGACAATTAACAGGCCCTAAGAGAGAGAACAAGTCTGGTTAGGGAATAAGGGAAGGGGACCAACAAGGGGATGGTTGATTATCCATCTGATTATCCAAAAGGATAATCAGAATGTCTTTTAGGATCAAATCAAAACTTCACCAGCATAAACAAATCCAAAAATCTAGGCAGAGGCAATGAAATGGAGGTCAGAGAAGTATTTCAAATTTGGGAGGAATTTTCACGTAAGATAGGTAAGCTGATACTTTGTAGGGAGCAGTGGAGGGAGGTGTCAATTAATGACGGTTCGTTTTGGCCCAAATCAATAGATACCATAGCATAGTGTAGATAGCATAATTCTACTTTATTAATTAAGGCCCCTTCTCATTCATCTGCACCTTTGCTGCTGGAACTAAAGAGAGTAATGAGAAGATGAAGAGTCTAAAAACTCAAAATCAAATTTAATAAACAGTTAGTAAATATCTACTAAGTATAAGATGGTTTACTTGGTACTGGGAAGAAAAAATTGAAAAATGACGCAATTTCTCACCTTAAGCAATTTATAGTTCCCCCCATGGGAGAAAGAGGAGCTGGGCAATGGGTGGAATATAATATGGATGTAAATAAGTTATATGAGAATTGGTTGAAAGAAATGGGGATGTCAAGCTTGAAGAAGATAACACTTAGAAGCAATATTGTAATTCTCTTCAAATATCTGAAGGCTTGTCGCGTGAAAATGGGATTTTTATTTTATATTGCCTCCCTAAGGTTGGAGTTATGGATGGAAACTACAGAGAAATAAACCAGAGATGTCAAACTCAAATAGAAATGGAAGGCCTTAAACCCTGCTAGTGGCATACCAATTTAGAAAACTAAAAATGAACATTATCTACATTTCATTGTATATTTATTTGTTTTGTTAAGCATTTATCAATTACATTTTAATCTGACTTTTGCTGCACTGAGAAGTTTTGTGGTTACACTGCCCACGTTGGCAAGTTTGATTATCTCTGATCATAGACCACTGTTCAATGTAAGGAAGAATTTTCTAAATAACCAGAGTCATTTAGCAACGGCTTGTGATGCTATGGAAGATCCCAACACTGGAGACCTTCCAGCTGAGCACAAATATAACATGGTACCTTGGGAAAAATGCTGAGTCTGGTGTCAGTGGACCTGTTGAAATCCTAGCTCTGCAACTTACTAGTTGTGTGACTTTCGGCAAGCCATTTAACCTCAATGGGCCTGAGTTTCTTCATGTGTATAAGGAAGTGAGCTGGCACATAGCAAACACTAACACTAACCAAAGCTTACAGCTTGTTGACTTGAGTTGATTCGATGAGTTCTGAAGTCCCTTCCATCTGTAGATCTATGATCTTAGCTGTGACATCTTCTCTAGACTGTTTCTTTATTTGTAAAATAAAGAAGTTGGATTAAATAACCTTTAAGTTCTTTTCCAACTCTAACCCTATGATCCTATGACTCTTGGAGTAGAAGATTGGATGAGATCCAAGATATTTACCTAGGCTCATGGACCAGAGCCATGGACAGATTTGTTTTTTGGAGGGGTTGGACAAGGGGAAAATGTGTCTATGAATTTGAATGGGAAAATTACATCTTTACTTGCACTAAGTTTAGTATTCTCTTCAATTATGGAATATTTGACTTCATCGGGTTGTCAGAGTGGTCCATGATATGCAAAAAAATTAAGACTGTGTAGACTAAATCATAGCCAAAATGATTTTTTTTCATAAACAAATCATGAGTTTATTTTAGGTCAACAATTACTTGTTGGTTTCCTCCCCCACTCCATCTCTCCTTAATAGTATTTTATTTTTTCTAATTACATGTAAAGATAGTTTTCAACATTCACTTTTATAAGATTTTGAGTTCCATTTTTTCCTCTCCCTCCTCCTCAAGATGGTATGCAACCTGATATAGGCTATACATGTACAATTATATTAAACATACTTCCACATTAGGCATGTTGTGAAAGAAGAATCAGAACAAAAGGAAAAAACCAGGAGAAAGGGGAAAAATATTTAAAAAAAGAGAAAATAGTATACTTTGATCTGCATTCAGATTTCATAGTTCTTTCTCTTGAAGTGGATAACATTTTCTATCATGAGTCTTGCCAAAATGAATTTTAAGATTCCATGATAGCAGAATGCAGGGACTTCTATTGGGCTAGAAAGTTCTACTGGGCCAGAAAAACACTATGTAGATGTGAATTGTTATTAAGATGGAATGTCTTTTCTTCTTTGTCTTTTTACCTTTAGTCTTTTCCATTTGTTTAAGACAGACCGACTTGCTTTTCTAATTTTTTTTTTCTGAATCAAACCCCTTTAGTCTCTAAGGAGCCTTTCACACTTCATCTTGTGACCGCCTTCTTTTGCTCACTTAGCCTTTTCTATTCCACCATTCAAACCCTTGGGATTCAGTTCATGAAACCTATTCCAAATAACTATTTGCCTATTGACTGATTTGCCTATTGATTCTGTCTAGTTTCATTATGTAACTTCCATGACTTAATTCTTTGTCATCTTAAATGCGCTTGTTTACTTGCATGCTCCTAATGGGAACATGGCTATTTATCTAAGGTATTGAATTCCTATTCATAGTCGAATGCAGCTGTGTGCATTTCCTCTCTTTCTAGATATTTATGCTATTACTTACCTCTTTTAGAATGCAAGGTACTTGAGGGCAAGAGCTCCACAGTTTTTTCCTTCTTCATGGGAAACCCCTTCTTCCTTTAATTTAATTGATTGGCTTTTTCTTGAGTGTAACTGGGGTGGGTGGTTAGGGCTTACTGTTCTCAAAAATACCTCAACCCAACTGGATCAGGTCAAATGTGGTGGAAAAAGTCAGGTCCTGTTTAGTTCCTAGCTTGAAGAAGAATGGAAAATTTCTTGGGGTTTGCAGTGTGGCACGACGTGCAAAGAATGATAGATTTGGAGTAAGAGACCCAGCAAGTCAATTAATCTCTTGGAGCCTCAGTTTCCTCATCTGTAAAATGAGAGGTTGGAAATAGACGATCTCTACATTCATTTTCTGCTCTAAATCTATGAAGTATCAAAGTAAAAAAAAATTACTTTTAAATCAATACTAATCATCAATCCCTTTTGAGTATCATCAGGATCTGTACTTCAAAGGGCTTCTTGGATGTCATGGAAACTTGTAATTAGAAAAGACTATGAAGGTGTCAGGAGCTTGCTGTAAGTCCAGTTCATAACATCATAGATTTAAGACTATAAGTACCTAACAGGTCATGTAATACAATCCCTTCATTTTACAGATGAGAAAACGGATTACCTGAGTGTGACTTACACAGTCATACCGGTGACCTCTATACAAATTTATGATTTGAACCTAGGTCATTTGACTCCAAATCCAGGGCTCAAGAGTCACAGCTGGCTCCAATTTACCTTTCCAGGCTTCTTCTTCTCTGTGATTTCCCTTCCTGAGTGCCACAGTCCAGCCAAATTGGTCTCTTTTTCCTGTTCTCCATATATGACATTCCATCTGTTGTCTCGATGACTTTGCTGACCTCCATACTTGGCATACAGCTCCTCCTCACCTCTGTGCCTCTTAGAATTCAGAGCTCTCTCCAAATCTCAGCTTAAATATCACCTTCTATAGGAGACCTTTCCTGATTCCTTTAATCACAGCAAATTACCATTTATTTATTTTTCATATGCTTACATTTATACATGTCTCACCCAATAGAATGTCAACTCCTTGAGGACAAGAACTAACATCACACCTAGTATCTATCTCATAATTAATAAATACTTGGTAATTGACTAAGAAATCTTACAAAGATGAGAAAGTAGGCATGTGAGTCAGTAGTTTTAAATATCCTCTCTGCTTTTATTTTTTTAGGGGGGCAGTGAGGATAATAATATCATCGATAATTTTCCCTCCATCATTCACATGTTTTTCAATACCCTGTTATATGTTTTCTTTCCCCCTTAGAATGTAACCTTCTTGAGGTTATGGACTTTCTGACTTTTTGCTTGAATTTGTATTTCCAACACTTAAACACCAAGTTGAATTTTGGACATGTTGACTTTGATATACCAATGGGATGTCCAGGTGTATATGTCTAGTAAGTCTTTTTTAATCTGGGATTGGAGTTTAGGAGACAGACAAAATCTGGATATATAATTTTGGGCATCATTAGGAGAGTAATGATAATTGAGCATATGGGAAATGATGAGACTGCTGAGAGAGAAAGTATATATAGAGAGCACAGAAAAAGAAGAGAACGGGAACTAGGACAGAACCCTGGGGTATACTTCCACATAGAAGGCAGGACATATATGAAGATCTAGCAATGATTACCTGTAAGACAGGTAGGAAGAGAGCCTGGAAAGAGCAATGTCCCCTGGAAATCTAGGGGAGTTTAGGAGTGAATCAAAGTTTGGAAGGAAGGAGAGGGGATTAGGATTAGAGAAGAGAATTGCAGAGTCCATGGAGGGGGAATGGTTATAGATGATGAGATTTAAGATTCCTTTATCTTTTCCTCTTGAATGACTGAAGTAGAGTTGTGGTGGGAGCTCTGTCCACCCAAAAACTGTTGAGGTTTCATGATGTGTTGTGGTGGAACTGTCTCCAAGAATTCGGAGTCAGAGCACCTCTAATCCAAGTATAGGCATTTATTGAGATTGATGCCTCTCATGATGTGGGCTAAATTCTAGGAGGAACTAGCAACTTCAGAGAAAGCAAGATAGATTTTTATAGTGTAAAGATGCAATTACATAACAGAAATTTACATAGAATATAGGAATATGATTAATATTAAAAAGGCAGCAGGATTTTGTTAAAGGATTAGGTAATGGAGGAGGGATCTTATCTATGGTTTGGTGGCTAAACATTCTGGTCATGTTGCCCTCCAATTGGCTAGCTATTGTGGTCCTATCTGGTCAAGATAGATAGGTATTGTGGTCATGTCTTGGACTAGATGGATGATGTGACTGTGATTGAGTGCAAGAACATACCTGTTTCTGTGGGAGTGGGTCTGGGGACAGTAACTAGGTAGATGCAGTAGCTGGGTTCTCATCACATGCTGTTTCTGTGGAAACTAAGAGTTCAGGGACACTCTTTTGTTCCAGTGAGCAGTGAGGCATATATGAAAAAGTTAGGACGTTGGCAGGGGGGCTAGGTAGGTACAGTGGGCCTGCTGTTCAATGGGGCAGGCCTACAATGAAGTTAGAATATTGGGGTTGGGCACAGTTTTATCAGGATTCCATCAGTGATATTTCAACTCATATAAGATGATAGGATCATGGATTTAGAGTTGAAAGAAACCTTGGAGGTCACCTACTCCAACTATTTTATTTTACATTTAAAGAAACTGAGGCTCAGAGACAAAATTACTTGACCAAGGCCACCAGTCTCTAGTCCATGAGAGTTGTGGAGGTTGATGAAATGAAGTCCTGGGATATTCAAGGGAGGCAAAATAAAAATTTATATCACACTCTTCAGGATAAAAACTGGAGGTAAAACAAATACTGGACAAGAATTCTGATTTCTCTGAGACCTCTGAGACCTCTTCTCACCCTGGAGAATGCTCTCCACTTTGGCCCCTTTTTTTCACTGGTAAGTTCCTTCCTGGGTCTAAATTTTGGAAAGGGGTCAAGTTCAACCACTCTTTATCCCCCTTCAGCTGTGCTTTTGATTTTCTGGATTTCACTGGCTTTGCTCCCTTCCTCCCCCTTCAATTCCTTTTTATGCATTGTCTTTCCCCATTAGAATGTAAACACATTGAGGGCAGAGGATAGCTTTATTTTATTTTTTTTCTGTATTTATGTCCCCAGAAATTAGCACACTGCCTGGCATATATTAATTAAGTGCTTAAGAAATGCTTATCACTTACTTATGTGATATCTAGGGAAAGCTTTATATTCTGGGGATTTAAACAAATATGAACAAATAGTGAATGAATCTCATATCACCCCTTATTCACTTATATGGCTTTGACCAATGGTTAAATACTTTTACTATATATATTTTTTTGTGTTTTTAATCACGAGGTATGATTAATTGTTCTGAGTAAAATATGCAGAAGACTATAAGATCAATGTTTGGAAAATGTTGATTATGATTCAATGTGCCTTCTATACGAAGACATCTTAGTAAAGGTAATAAATAAAAAAGGAAAAGCTCTAAGCAATTGCTAAGGTATGGTAAATGGTTAGAAAGTTTGTATTTGTGAGTATAAAAAGAACATTAATCTGATTTCAGCTCCTTAGCAGAAAATTACATTTTAAAATAACTTTTCTTATATTCTACTCAAAGCTTCAATTATTATCAAAGATAATTAGAAAGTCTTTTAAAAGATCTGAAATCAGTGCTGCTTCTATAGGTTACCATTCTCTCTTCAATATGTTTCTCTCTCCTCTCTCCTCTCCTCTCCTCTCCTCTTCTCTCTCTCTCTCTTTCCCTCTCTCCTTCTCCCATTCCCTTCCTCCCTCCCTCTTCCATTCTCTTCCTCTCCCCCCTCTCATTGTCTCTCTGTCCCCCTCTCTGTCTCTTTCTCTCTCTGAATATGAGTGTATATGTTTGTGAGACAAGTACAGCAATGTTTACTTCAAATATCCACTCTTTTATGAGATTCTTCTTGACCCTGATAAAATCCATTAAACTGCCCTCTTATGCTTGATGCTCTATCAAATGAAGACACTATGCAATATTTCAGAGAACTATCACCTGATCCATACATCAGAAACTGCCTGAAACGTAATTTCCATAGTTCTTAATTATGAGTCTACCATAAATATTAGATATTTCTTTCAGAAAATCTTGAGCACATCTTTAGATCTATGAATAAAAATATTTCTGTGTTAAAGGACTCTACAATTTTTGCGTCAAAATATCAGCCTAAGTTGAAATTCAGGGGCTGCTTCAAAACGTAGATGACTCTTTATCATTTAGGGTGAAGGAATAAATGGGAATAGGATACTCATCCAGCTCTAGAGTGGTTTGGTATCCCTTTTAATTTCTAGTTCTGTCTCATAAGGGGAGAGTTTACATCAATTGTTGAGGACTAAAAATGCTCTCCTACAAGACACACTGTATTGGTTTCATGTTAGGCAGCAAGGTTCCTAATCTGGCCCATGAAAGCCCACAATGTATCAAGACTGAGAGGTGGCAAAGGAAACTAAAAATAAGCATCACACTCTTAGGTGGAGAACTGGGAGGGAGCAATGTCATAAAAACTAAGTGAAGAGAGAATATTTGGGGGGGTGGTCAAGAGCATGACTTTCATAGGCATTCTTGCTATGAGGAGAGGGCAGGTTGTAATGGCAAGCAAAGTAGTACTTTGCTCCTAGTTTCAGTTATTCAAGTGCCTTTGAGCCTCATGACTGTGTCAAGTCTTTGTTGGAAACAGTATACATTGTGTTGCCCTTAATAGCCCTAAGGGAGTTTGGAGATCTTGCCAGCCCTTAATAGGCCTAAGGTCATCACATGGAGCCCATGATGGGAGGAGCTTGCCAAAAGAGGGGAATAGGAAGGGTGGACCAGGAAGGAACAGAGCAAATGAAAGTTGGAGCATGAGCTAGAACCAAGCAGAACTAAGAGAGAGAATATTTGTGATGTTGGCACTCTCTGTTGTTCTGTGTTGGTGTTGCTTTGTCAGACAGAAGCACTCTGTCTGTTGATTTGTGTTGATTTCTCAGATAGAAAGTGAATTGAGATGATAGTGCTGACAATGTGTGTAAACATTGTTGTAGCCCAGTTGAACTTTGTTTTCCTAGAAACAGACATTGTGAAGAGCTCAGGATGGAGCAGTCCCTGTGACCTGTGAGTTAGAACAGGAACAGAGAGCTGCCTAACTGTGAATCCAGGCAACAGTTGGGTGAATCCAGCCAGCCTCCAGTCAAGATGAAAGAGAACTTTACTTGGGTACTCAGTGCTGATTGATGAGATTGTGACTTACTGTGACCTAGGGGTGGATGGCCTTGTACTTTCCACTACCCCTTAAGGATGATTACCCCTTAATGACTGACTTAAGGATAATTGGAGACCAGCCTCCAATCAAGGTAAAAGAAGACTTTAAATGGGCACTATATATCCATTGAGGAGATTGTGACTTATTGAATGATATATTTTGTTTAAGACTATGTGGCCACCTTAGCAATGTTATTATGTTATGTTCTTGTGAATGTGAATGTTGTGCTTTAGTTTCTTGAATAAATAGAGAGTTCCTTATACTATGCAATTAGATCCTTAAAATTATTCATAGCAGCAGTCCGAAGGAGAGCTGCTCATGATTAACTTTATACAGGGTGCTAGTAGAAACAGGAGGGGAAACTACAGAGGCCATGGAAGCAAGTCCTGGATACGGTGTTGTGGGCACAGACAGCTGGAGGGATGGTGGGGGCCTACATGAATTGAGGCTCTGGCATAATCCCTGTAGCTGAAGCAGGAATTTCAACAATGGTGGATGGCAGTAGGTGACTTAGTTAGGTGCCCACAAGTAGGGACCCACAGATAGAAAATCTAGGAGACAATATGATTTTATTTTTCACTTTTGCTCTTATGCATATTATTAAGTTGTATTCATGTCTCTTACTGCAATGGGTTTTGTGCAGTGCATCTGGTAAGTTTTATCATATAGGGCTCTGATTGTCCTTATGAAAATATTCTGTCAGATGCAGTTGCTGGTGTAATTATTGGACCTAATCTATGGCATGTTTTAATTAACATAACACAGAATCCTGATTTAATCAATTAGGCTTGATTTATTATATTTCAACCATAAATCCCTAGATGTAACATACAAAAATAAAATATGCCCAAGACAAATGTAGCCATAGCAAAAATGTATACATTTCAGTGTGGTTTGAATTAGAATGTTTTGTTTTATAAATTAAACTATGAAGACAAGCACAGACAATTCTATTTCCAACCAAATTATTGCTTGTATACACTAGAGACTGTTAATTCTTATAAAAGGATATTAGCACACCAAAATAATGCTGAAAAAAATCAACTTCCCTATAGTTATTCTTACTAACATCAACACAGGAGCAACTCATCACTTTTTGTATGTGTTAGCTCATTTCAGAGAAGCTGACCCTGATATGTATTTGTTCAATAAAAGAATTAGGTGGGGAACAGAAAATCCATACAGCTAGAATCTACTAATATGCTACTTATTGTCAGACAAAAATTACTTTTCTAGAATATATGTAGTATACATATGCCAATTTGTGGTTTTGTCTCAATGGAAACTTCTTTCCATGACTAACTCAGATCACAGAGATTTTCCTCAGGCTCAGAGAGGTTGACTTACTTGTCCATGGTCACATAGTCAGTGTCAGAGATGGTATATAAACTCAGTTATTTCTCTCTTCAATTCAGTTAATTCTTCATTGGACCATACTGCCTCTTTTATAGTATATATGATACATAAAAGTGAGGCCAACATTAGTCAGAATTAGAATTCTATACAATGTACTATGCATAGTCTGTATCATACATTTTCCCACTATAAGAAATGGAAACCTTCCCTTTATCTTTTACAGTGAAAGTTTTTGTCAGTATGGCATAAGCTCTGACAGGTTCTATCACCCTGAAAAGGCAAACTGAGCATATTTCTTAGTATACTTTATAAGAGGCTAGGCATCTAGTGATGAATTTTTTAACTGTAGCAATGCAGGAAACAAAGAAAAATAAAAACAGACCTTAGGTCTGGGCACCCCTTTTTTACTGAGGGGATAGTGGTACAGTGATAGGAAAGGGGGCAGAGGGTACAAAAATTCCATGTTTTTAGGTGCTCAATAAAGTTTAATTTGATTATTAATAATCTACATGTGAGATAGTTGACCAATGACCAAGAAAGGGTCATATTGCTGAGGGAGCTAAATAATTTTAATCTTGACATTTTTGCTATAAAGGAAATCAGAAAAAAAAGAAGTAAATTCGAGTAGTTACAAGAAAGGAGGGCTCATGGTTACTTTTTGAAGAGGGAAAGAAAGGAGTTGGTGGAGTTTTATCATAAATCTAAAAACAACCAGAAACATTATTTCAAAGGATATTTGGTCACCATTTATTGCCAAACTAATGATAAATAATTGCATTCTGTGCACCAGTATCACTTATAAAGGATGAAATGGTATAGAAATTTGTATGAAGACATTTAAAAAATACTCTAAATCGGCACGTACTTTGATACCTAGTGACTTCAATGTAAAGGTGGGAAAAAGTTAGAATATAGAGAAACAGATGGGAAAGTATGGTTCAGCTAGAAGGAATGAGAGATTATGAATTACACAGAAGTCTCCTGCACCCATACTATGAACGCTTTATTTTATAAAAGAACCGGTAGGCATTGGATGTGGTGAATACCAAATAACACCACCAGTAATGAGATTGTATTTTAATGGGCAGAAAAAGACTTGTTATTGATAATAACAAATAATAATATAATAAATATAACAAATAATAATATTGATAAACTCATCTCTTAACCAACTGCCTGTTTCTCTGCTGGCTCTGCTTCTGATCTCTTGGACTTCACCGACATTCTTCATTTGACATCTCACTCTGGAAATTCCTCCCTCAACACCTGAGGCTTTCATACCATGGAACATCCATGAGTTGGTGCAACTCCTCCCAAGGAACACCTACTTGTCCCTATGACCTTCTTACCCTGGAGCATCCCACTGCCATGCCAATCTCCTTTCTTTTATTGGTGACTTGCTTCTAGCGCCTCATTTATAAAGGAGCTCAGGTCAGCCAAACTTTATTCCTCTCCTGACTCTGCTATTGACTTTTAAGATTTAGCATCATGACCCCTTGCAGATACCCCCATCCCCTTTTAGTTCCCTTTTGTGTGTTGTTTTCTCTCATTAGAGTGTAAGCTTCTTGAGGACAAGGACTTTCCTTATATTTATATCTCCAGCACCTGGCACTAATAAGTACTTAACTGTTTGTTTTCTGCTTGCCTGTGTACAATCAGACCATCAGAACCAAGATCATTTGAAAAAAAAAGAAAAAGAAAAAAAAATGATAAAAAAATGACACAATTGAAGCAGCTTCATCTTGAACTATTTAAACAAGTAATTAAAAATCAAAAGTGGGAAATGGACAACAGAAACCACACTGACACTGTGACAAATATTTTCATCCAGAAGATCAACCAATGTCATTAATTGCCACAAGAAGAAAAAAAAACCCAGAAAATGCTTTAATTGGGAAACATCTGTCTTGGTTGCCAAATGGAGAGTGATAGTTGCCAAACTTGCTTGTATGATTTCTTGAAGAAGAATGATGGATGAGTGTGAGAAGTGTTTTCTCATAAGCACAGAGGAGCTTAGAGGAAGGCAGAAACAGTTTTTTTTTTTTTTTAACAAATATTGGCAAAATATCCAACTAAGCAAAGTCATCTCAAGGGCATTTAAGGATGAAAATGGAATAATGATTATAAACAGAATAAAAATGGAAAATATTGTAAAAGTCATTATAACAGACTGTTTTCTCCATTAAGAACAGTAGAACCATTACATTTGTAGCCTAACATCATAGCCTTGAATATGGTTATAGAGAGGAGGGAGAAATAGCATAAATAAGAACAAAGGGAGGAAAAGTGTCTCTATGATATTATGTATGTGTATTGTGTATATATATGTGTGTATGTGTGTGTGTGTGTGTGTGTGTATATGAGTCAAGCCAAGTAGAGATTCTGATGGAAAATGTGAAAAGTAGAATTACCTGGAAGGCTGTTAACTCTTTATAAAGGAAAGCTTTATAAATGTAGGTGTTTAATGCTCTTCCCCTGTAGACCTCTATTCAGAGGAAAGAGGCAGTCAACTCAGGGTGAGTTCAGAAGGTGCTGAGTATCAAAACCTGAGTCAACCAGCATGGTGATAAGATTTCAGAGGATCAGCTTATCCTGGGGTGGGGCATGGTGTTCCTTGGGGTGAAGCCAAGCACGACTGCTGATGGAAAATGGAGTAGAGGATAGAGTGCTGGACTCAGAGTGAGAAAGACCTTAGGTTCACATCCTTCCTTTGGCACAATGTATGATGATGACCAAATTTCTAAAACCTCTCTTAGCCTTAGGCAGCTTGCTAAGGCTGTAAGTTATGGACAGATTATGATCTGTGTCCATGGAAGGAGTTCCTGCACTGATGAAACCACAGGTCTTTTTTCTAATACAGTTCTTTAGAAAGTTGTCACAAAATTTTTACATTTAAAAGTAAAAGGTAAGCTATAACTAAAAGTTAAGTTCTATTTTGCTAAGAAAGAAAGAAGCACTGCACAGACTTGATGTAGTGGAATAACACTGCAATATCCAATGCATAGAAATTCTATGCAAAATATGTTTGTTGTTGTTTAGTCATTTTTTAGTCATATCTGACTCTTCATGGCCCGATTTGGGGTTTCCTTGGCAAAGATACTGAAGTATGCCATTTCCTTCTCCAGCTCATTTTACAGATGAGGAAACTGAGGCAAACAAGGTTAAGTGACTTGCCCAAGGTCACACAGCTAGCAAGTGTCTGAGGCCAGATTTTAATTCAGGAAGTGGAGCTTCCTGACCCCAGAACCTGTACTCCATCCACTGTACCAATATGTAGGTAGTGTCCACTGTGGACTATGGCTAACTAAGTCAGTTCTCTAGCCATAGTTCTGGTCCTCACCATTTTACTCACCATTTATGTCTTCTTTGTATTTAGGATTATTTTCCATGTCTCCACAAACACATAGCATGATAGATACATAGGACCTGATGTCACATGCAGAAAACTGGAGCAACATAAATATCTGGCAGCGAATGAAGCAATAATAGCACTTACTATGTTCTAGATGCTATGCTTAGCTCTGTGGAAACAAATACAAAAGCAAGATAGATTCTACCCTCAAGGAGCCTACATTCTAATAAGAGGAGGCAACACTGTGTTGTGGAGTTTTGACAAGGAAAGTTACAGTGATGGTGAGTGGAACAATTGGGCAGTCAGCTGACAATAGTGGAATGGCTAAATAAATTATGGTACATTAGTGTAAAGAAATACTCTAAGACCAACAATGATGAGAAATATAAAGAATCTAGAAAGAGCTTTATGAAATAACATAAAGTAAAAAGAACAGAGCCACAAGAATGGTGTATGCTCCTGCGTTGTATGAGACAAAAATGAATGAGAATGAATAAAAAAGGAATGTTCATGGGGACTTAGAGGGTGTATCTTTTTGCATTGAAATGAATTAATATGAGTATAAATAATTACTATGCTAGTTTAGTTGCATGGACATTCAATGTTAAGTGTTTAGTAAAAATTTTAATTTAAAAATAAAAAAAGAAATATAGTTGGTCCTTTCCAGGTCAGTTGTTCACATTCTTCTGTAACCTGGCTTTTGCCCAAGCCTGAGGAAGCTGAGTTACACTTAAAAAGACCCAGTAGTAAATGATTAAAAACACAGGCAAACAGCTAGCATTGGTTTAAAATGAAAGCACAAGATTTATTAAAGATTAATCATTGCTAAATATGTTACAAGCTGCCTTTAAACTAAGAGTAGAGGAAATGAGCTTTCTTTCTTTCTTTTTTTTTCCCTTGTAAAATTTGGCCTCAGAGATGATGTTTTCTTTCAGAGGAAACTGGGTGACAATTTGGCTTCTAACAACCTGAGCCTCTGATGTTAGGGCCAAATCCTCACCTTACTTCCCATTTCGATGGAGCTGAGATGCATGAGAAACTCCTTTTAAAGTAAGTTGACTAGTTTACTTTCACAGAAATTCACCATAAGCAGGATTTGTGTCTGTTTAAAAACAAGCAAGCAAACAAACAAAAAACAAAACAACCAGCCAATCCCAAACAGTTCTGAAAAACCAAGGCAACGCCTTGCTCAGAATCCTTCCTGACAAGGGGGATGTGTCTGCTCTTGCTGAGATTTGGCCCTCAGTGACATCTCTCAGTGACACTTCTTTAGCAGATGCATTGTGATGTTCTTCACTGCCAGCATTGTCTCTGTACACGTTGGCTTGATTAGAGACTCTGGAAGCAAAAATCCAAAATGCCCTGTGTCACGCAGTTCAAATGCAAATGCATAGGGTATTCCATTTTTGTAAGCCCAATCCATTGAGCTGCCAGAGCTCACATCTGAAAGAAAAAATGATTAGCATGGTTCATGCTTTTCTTATGGAAGAGCTGGAAAGATTTTCCAAATGATGTATGTCCCTGTTTACTAAACTAGGAATGAATCCTGACAATCTAATTTTCATGAGAAAAATCAAGCAATAGTTCCTTGTTCTCAAGAGGGAGTAGTCAGCTAATTTTTGATTGAAATCTATGTGCTCTTACTTGAAGTAACACTTCTATTCATATTAAAAAAATAAACATTTTATTGGTGCTTTTAAAAAAAGTGCTGTTACTTCCCAGTATGGCACAGTGAATGGAATGCTGGTTTGGAGCTAAGAAGACTGGTATTTAAAGCCCACTTTAGATGCATACTGGCTGTGTGACCCTGGGCAAGTCACTTAAATTCTCTTGGCTTAGTTCCTCACCCGTAAAATGAGGAGGTGGGGCAAGATAGCTTCTCACATCCTTTGATCCCAGTCCCAACCAACCCCTGACCCCCAATCTTTCCCTGGAACAACATTGAAACAAAAATCACACCAAAGCAAAAAATCCAAACGTTGTCGAGCTCTGACATCGTATGCCTCATTTTGGACATAGAGATTACCGTCTATCTGCCAAATGTCACGACCCATGTTTTTCTCCACCATAGTTACTCACAGAATCATTCAACTTTTTAGGGGTTGGTTAGTTTCGAAAAAGGGGTGCCACCATTTTGTGAGGGTGATAATTACATGACTTCTGCTTTTCAGCACCTACTTTAGCTAAGCGTGAAGCGAGGTTGCCATGCTTGGGGTGTCTGAGGCCAGAGGCCCATTGTGGCTGCACGGAGTAGCCAGAGACCTGAAGATACAGCACTGTGCTGCTGTGAGAGATTTATGACTGTGGCAATAGCTTTTCCTTTTTCAACCCAAGAGGCAGAGAGGTGCAAGGGGAAGGGCATGGGGTTAGAGAACCAAGGGCTGAATACCTTTACTGCCTGTGACCTCATACCGGGCACTTCACCTTTCTGGCTCTGCATGTAAAATGAGAGGTTTAGACTTGATAACCTCAGAGGTCCTTGTCAACTCTGATGCTATGAACCCCCTAAACATTATATGAATGCTAACTATTATTAAATATTGATTGGGATGATAATTTTTTCTTTTCCTTTCTTTTTTCTTCTTTCCTTTCTCTTTCTTTCTTTTTCTTTTCTTCCTTCCTCCCTCCCTCCCTCTCTCTCTCTCTCCCTCTCTCTCTCTCTCTCGGCAATCAGGATTAAGTGATTTGCCCAGGGTCCCATAGCTGGTACGTATTTGAGGTTGGATTTGAACTCAGGTCCTCTTAACTCCAGGGCCAGTGCTCCATCCACAGCACCAACTACCTGCCTCAAGAAGGTAATCTTTATACAAAAATTTCCTTTTTAAGGGTTTAAAAAAAGGCTTTAAAGGGTTGCTGTGATGGAAGGCTAGGATTGGGGTGTGGGATATAGCTTTAGGATGATGATTATTCAAGAATTTATCCTGGTTTGAGAAAAAAAGCCTTCTAAATAATTGGTTGGTAAGATAAACCGACAAACCTTTAGGGTCATGTGCTCTCCAGAGTGAAGAAAAAGAGCAGTGAGATTTAGAGCAAGAAGGGTATGTTGAGGAGATCTGATCACGAGTTGTTAACACTCATTCCCTTTCCCTCAGAGGACCACACACAGATTTATCTGCATAAATGCTTTATCTCCTTTCAATTGAAGCTTTTTGGAGTTGAAGACCATTCAGTTTTTTACTGTGTTTTGTTTTTATCTTTGCATTCCTATACCCTTGAATATTTCATGTGCTTAATAAATGCTTATCTGATTGGACTGAATTCAAGGGAAGTCAGTTATATTTTTTGTTGTTCAGTTGTTTTCAGTCTTGTCTGACTCTTCGTGACCCCATTTGGGATTTTCTTGGCATAGATACTAGAGTAGTTTGCCATTTCCTTCTCCAGCTCATTTTACAGATGAGGAAACTGAGGCAATCATAGTCAAGTGACTTGTCCAGGGTCGCATAGCTAGTAAGTGTCTAAGACTAGATTTTAACTTAGGCCTTCCTGACTCTAGGTCCGGCACTCTATCTACTGCACCACCTAGCTACCCTCAGTCGTAATACTCAGAGACTATAAATAAATCACTGTAGATCTCTCTCTCTCTCTCTCTCTGTCTTTCTCTCTCTCTCTCTCCTTGCTTCTTATCTCTCTCTCTCTCTCTCTCTCTCTCTCACACTCTCTCTCTCTCTCTCTGTCTTTCTCCCCTTGCTTCTTATCTCTCTCTCTCTCTCTCACTCTCTCTTTCTCTCTTTCTCTCTCTCTGACACACACATGCACACGCACACACACACATGCACACACACACACACACACACATATATATGTATTTATACACATATGGCATTTTCCAAGAGGATTTCTGAATTGGATTTTTGATGCATTTTAGCATCATGAAAGACAAGTACTTTGGAGCTGGAAAGGATTTTTGGGATCACCTAGTCTAAGAAGAGTCAACTAAGATTTAAAGGGGGAGGTTAAGTGACTTACTCAATATCACACAGATCATTAGAGTAAGACTACAAATCTCGCATTATTACCATCACGTCACACCTCATTCAATTTTTTCTTAATAGATGAATATTTTCCTCATCACATCAAATAAAATTTCTCTCACTGCAGCTGCTGTGATGAAGGGAAAAGGGTGAAAATAAAAGGAACATTTTTGTAAATGCTAGAATATTTAGTGATCTTCTCATAGCAGATTTTAGGGCAGTTCAGGAGAGCTCCTCAGGCTCAGTTGAATGCTCTCTGCAGTTATAAGATCTTTGTTCACTTTCCATTCATTACTGCATAGACTATAATCTGCTTTGAAGCTGTTTAAATTGGTAAGGGGAGTTTTTGTCAGAATAATACAAATTTCATCATATATATATACCTTTTCCTGCCACCTTAGCTAATTCAGCAGCCTCAAAACTCAAAACTTGAAGGGGCATGTAATTTTCCTTTTTCTAAGAATGAGTCAGGTAAGGGACCAATCTCAGAATATCCCCACATGATACTTACACAAGATGCTTGATGCAGGCCCATGTTGATAGCGGACCCCATATGCTGAATGCAGAGCAATGACAGCATTATAAGCTGCAGATTCCTGTGTGTGGGAGAACATTAGAATTTCACATTACTAACCTCATTAAGGCTGGAACCTTTAGATGTACTGACACACTTATGATTCATGCTCCAACAGTTACCACTACAAGATATATTACAACGATATCAAAATTTGAAATACTAGAAAAACAGCAAGCTTTGCCACCAAAAATGTTTTAAAGTTCCTTCTTATTTGAATTGTCACAGCTAAGCATGCACAAAGTCCTTGTTGCACAGGAGTTAAATTCCTAGAGCACAGTTAGAAAAGTGTTGTTGAGTGACCTAGTAAATCTGGGTCATCCTGATACATGAATATAGAACTGATTTTTCTTTATTAAAGGAGAAAAAGGAAGACTTTCTATAAAGATCCATGGTAAACCAGCACGAGAATCAGGCTAGGAAAAATATCTCTAACAAATAACAAATGGATTTATAGGACCCTCTAGGAATAAGGGATAGATCTTTTTCTTTGGGTTTTTTTTTTTTTTCGTCTAGACCTATGAAAATGTAATTACTGATATGTGGAACTCTTGGTTTTGGAGCTCTCTATACAGATGAGCAACTCTTCTGTAAATTATAGTCTTAAAAAGAGCTATATGAGGACCAGAGAATTGAAGTGATTTCTCTGTGGTCACACAGCCAGTATGTGTCAGAAGTAGGACTTGAACTCTGAAACTCCAAGACTTCCCAACTATATCTCATCACCTCTCAAGAGTCCACAGTCCATCTGAACTCTGAAGCATGTAGCAGAATTAGGCTTTCAAGAATATCTAAGCAAGGATGAAACATTTGAATGACAGAAGACCGTTTCTTACAGAGTAGACAAGTAATGGTCTGTGGTACAGGTGATGAAATCAAAGTGTGTGTGTGTGTGTGTGTGTGTGTGTGTGTGTGTGTGTGCGTGTGTGTATGCTCATTTCAGAATTGCCACCCCCCCCCCTTCCCATATGCTTGGGGTTAATCTTCTTCTTCCTAGCCAATGGTCTTGCTGAGAAGTACAAGTTGTATGTTTTTCTGCAAATTCACTATCAGTGCCAGTGGTAGTATCAAAAATAAATCGCAGAAATACTAAAAGCTGGAAAAAACTAGCAAAGTTACTAAAGGATCCTAATTGTGTGTAATTCATCATTTAAAGTATTGTAAAACACATGGTTTCAACACAGAGTTTAATGGAGGTGTTATGTGTCAAGTTAGAGGAAAAGAGGTATGTTGATACCAGTGCATAGCCCTCCAGTTTCAAATCACCACTGAATAATTTAATACTTAAATTGAACAGCCATTGGCAACATGGTATTATTTTCTGAACTGGACTAAAGTGTTTCTGTCTTCAGTTCAAATAGACAGGTTTAATAATTGCCCACTAGGAGCAATGCATTGTTCTGGGTATTGGAAGATGAAACAAGACGTAGTATACTTGTCATTAAAGAACTTACAATGTAGTAGGGGCAATGAAATAAATACATAAGTAACTATAATGTGCCTCTAATATGACAAATGCAGAGTTCAAACAGAGCAGTATGAGAGATCTGAGATAAGAGAGATCATTCATACCAGAGGAATCAGGCGAGGTTTTATGAAAGATGGGATATATGAGCTGTATTTTGAAGGAAGGGAAGGATTTTAACATGTGGAGAAGTGGGGGGATAACACTGGAAAATAATGTGCACATAGGCAAAGAAGAGGAAAAAGGCATGAAAAGATTGGGGAGCCAATAGTGAGTCAACCAACAAGCATTTATTAAACAATTATTATATGCCAGGCATTGTGTTAAGTGCCAGAGATACAAAGAAATGCAGAGACAGTATTTGTCCTCAAGGAATTTACATTTTACTGGTGGAGATATAATGTAAATTATTAGGCACATAGAAGATACATACAGAGTACTTGGAAGATAATTTCAGAGAGGAAGGCAATTGTACCAGAGGAGAATGGGAAAGGGCTCCTGCTGAAGATGGAATTTGAGCTGTCTGGAAAGAAGGCAAGGTAACTAAGGATTGGAGGTGAGGAAAGAGAACATTCGAAGCAATGGAGGACATCCAGAGGAAATATATGGAGTTAGGAGATGGAGTGTTTTGTGTTCAAGGAATGGCAAATAGGTCAGTGGAGGTGGATTTTAGAGACATGACAGGAATAGTCTGGTTTGCTTAGAACATTGAGTACCCAGAACAGGGACAGTACATTATAAAGGAAGGGGAAGGGAGCAAGCACTTATTAAATGCCTACTATGTGCCTGGTACTGTGGTTAGTGTTTTACAAATATTTTCTCATTTGATTAGGATGGAAAGGTAGGTTAGAGTAAATTAAATTGGAGTGGGGCTGTCTGGAATGAGAAATTTGTATTATAATATAATATTATAATATGGAAATTCTACATAACTACCAGAATATGGTAAGCTATGAGGAGGCACCACAGATTTCTGAGTAGAAGATTGTGTGATCAGACCTATGCACATTAAGATTACCCTGACTATAGTATGAAGGATGGAGAGAGCAGAATGAATATTGGATTTAGTGGGCTGAACCTGGTTTCAAATTCTGGCTCATCTTTTTACCATTTCAGATTTACATTTCAGATAATCTATCTCGCTGAGTCTCTGTTTCCAGTTATTAAATGATGGGTTTGGACCATATGATCTCTAAGGTCCCTTAAAGTTCTAAGCTTTATGAACCTATGACTGCAGGAGAGACTGGAGGCAGGGGGAATAGTTAGGAGGATATTTGTTAGCCCAAGAATAGTTAATGAGGGCCGAAATTTGGGTTGTGAAGGTGGGAATAGAAAGAAGGGAATGGAAAAAAGAGAAATTGGGAGCTAAGGTTGATGCTTTTTTGCTAATTAATTGGATAGGGGAGTGGGAGTGAGGTCTTCCTGCTTTCTCTCCAATCCATACTCTATTAACTTGCCAATTTCATATTCCTAAAACACAGATCTGATAGGGTCACTTCCTTACACAACAATCTCCAGGGAATTATTATTTTCTCCAGGAAAAAGTTCAAAGTTCTCTATTTGGCATTTAAATCTCCCTACAAAATAACTTCCATCTTCCTTTCCTTTTTTCCCCTTTTAATTTTTTTACTTTTTGGAGGGGGAAAGGCAGGACAATTAGTGTTAAGTGACTTGCCCAATATCACATGGCTAGTAAGTGTTAAGTGTCTGAGGTCGGATTTGAGCTCAGGTCCACCTGACTCCAGGCCTGATGCTCTATTTACAGTTCCACTTAGCTGCTCCATTTCCCCCTCTTTTAAAAAATGAATTTAACAATCAACAATAACTACAGAAATTTCCATGGACAAAGGAGAACAAATAATGTGATTGTATATGAAACCAGGAAATTCTGTTAGGTATAACTTGTTTTAAAAGTATATATTAAATTGAACAAAGTAGTAAAAAACTTCAGTGTCTTTCTGATTTTTTTTTGTTTTCTTCTGTACATTTACAAAATGTTTTATTGATACTATTTTCTTTTTCCATATCTATTACTTTTCACTAACTTTCTCCTTCCCTGTCCCCAAACTTTCATCTACCTATCCAATACAGTACACCTCAGTATAATATATATATAATATAATATATCCAGTATAATAATACCCCTCATGTACACTCTGTTCTCAGTATATGATATTTCAGCTCTTTCCTTTAAGTTTTTATATAGGCTGAACTCTGTGCCTAGACTGTATGTCCTTGCCTCTACCTTATACAACCTTTCACTTATTTCAGAGGACACCTTGGCTGCTACTTCCTACTTGTGGCTTTCCTGAACTCCTTACCTGTCTATGCTGTCTCTCTCCTGAAACTGTTTTGCATTATTTTTACTTACTTTGGATTTACCTATCTATGCACATGCACATGTATCTTCCTCAGAGAACTCAAGTTCCTCTACGGTAGGTCTCTTTAATTTCTGTCTTTGTATCCTTGTTGCCAATATAGTTCCTGGCATATAATGAATATATTTCAAATTAAATTGAAAGGGAAGGCTCATGAATGACTCCAGGGACTTGAACCTTAATCACTGGGAGAAAGGTGGTGACATTAAAAAAGAGAAGGAAATTGGAAGAGAGAAAGATTTGTTTTGGGGAGAGATAACAAATTCAGTTTTGAGTTAAGTTTGAGATGATAGAGAGGTATGATTAATGAATATAACTATATAAATCTCTGGGTTACCCTTTAGTAGTTAGCCAGTGTGTTACAATAGTTACAAGCATGAAAAAAAGGCAAGGGGCAGGTAGGTGGCACAGTGAATAGAGCACCAGCCCTGGAGTTAAGAGGACCTGAGTTCAAATTCGGCCTCAGACACTTGACACTAGCTGTATGACCTTGGGCAAGTCACTTAACCCCAAATGCCTGGCCTTCCCCCTTCCAAAATAAAAAAAGTTACATTGTGGATTATTATTTGTCTTCAGGTTCTACCCATAACCCCTAAATCACCATCACCAACAAAAGGAATGGAGACCCATATATGACTTTAGTGACTAAGTCCTGAGACACATAGAGGTTAAAGGATTTGTGCAGGGCCACACAGGTATTATGCAAGACACGAGGTTTGAACCCAGCCATGCTGCCTTTATAGTCTGGAATTAAGGATCTAAATAACTACATATTTCAAGATAGCTATGAGCAAATTAAATCCCATAACAGTAAAAAATCATTAACCTGAACCTACCTTGTCTTGATTGAACACCAGAGAGTACGATCTCCATGGTGGATGGCTAGTGGAAAATTGTTTAATAAGATGCTGAAGGATGAATGAAGGAAACAAAGGGATGTCACAAATGTATGAACAATATTAAAAATAGGAAAAAATGAGATCGTAGGACTAGAGATGTAGTTAGAATTGAGAGGGACCTCAATTATCATCTAACCTCGGGATTTTTAGCCTTTTTTGTGCCCTGGATCCTTTAGGCAGTCTGGTGAAGCCAATGGATCCCTTTTCAGAATAATGTTTTGAAATGCAGAAAATAAAATACACAGGATTAGAAAGAGAAACTAAAGATTTTTGAAAATCAAGATATAATTTCCCCCCCCTAGAAATCTATCCACGGACATCTTGAGGAGGGGGCAGTCTTTGGACCCCGCGTTAAGAATCCTTAATCTAGTCTAATGCACTCATTTTATATAGATGGTTCAAGAGAAATTTGAGATTAAGCAAAGGAGATTAAGTGACTTGTCCAAGGTCATACAAGATTACTTTTAAGAGATGTGATTTGAATCACATTTTGTGAACTCCAGAGCTCAGGTTCTTTTCACTACAGCAAAATGAAAATAAACACGATAGTGTAGACTCTTGCAGATAAGAAGCTGGACTCTATAGGAGGAGATTTGAAGGACATGTCTAGAGAGTTTACTTTACATGGAGTCAAATGATGATAACCAAAAAAAACCACAACCCAACCCCACAACCCTATATTAACCACTGTAGAGTCACTGTAATGAGGAGCTCTGAATATTGGTCAAGGTGAAATATGATAGAACAAAATGCCTAAGGGATTAATATTTTATAAAGATAAAAGTCCACTAAATACTAACAATTAAAGTATATAGGCTATTTTTATTTGGGCTTTTCTGATTAAGACAGTGCAGTGGAGTCTTACTAGAATGGCATCCTTGGAATCCACAGCTTAGAGGTAAGATTGCTTGGTAGAGAGTTCCTTTTGACACTTGAGTGGCTAAGTCCCTTTCAGTAAGGCACAAAACAGACACAAGGACTTTCAAAAGGAAGATCATGGGGGAGATTGCAAGGGAGCCTAACTCCTTCATATTAAATTGGACTTATTTTACACTGAATTTGCACCCATTGCTAGCAACAGTAGAGGATCCTATACCATAAATATGTTTTCTTAAAGAACCAATTTTAAAAACTCAAAGTATTCCTATGTATAGGAGTTCCATTTTTATATGGGCAGGTTTTTAGATAGATATCCAGGGATTTGATAGCATTTACTGAGTAATTAACTCTTATTAATTTTAATTTACTTTTAATTAATTACAATTGCATTATAATACAGTTACAATTATTTACCCAATATAATTAATTACAGTCCTGGATATGTGACAGAGGTTATAAAACTAATCAAATCCAGGCTGACCTTTCTCCCAAACTTGTGATAAGAATGCAAATAGGTTGGCAAAGCATATGATTATAGCTAAAATCTATATTAAAATCAGAAAAAGAGCTACAAAACCCAGCTAACCACCTTACAGAATGTACACACACACAAAACCAGATATACACACATATACACATGAAATCAGGTACTTACAACACAGCTGAAATTGGGAATTTTTGCATATTTATAAGAGTAGGGGTAGAGCAACATCTGTGCATAAGCATGGAAGGAGAGGTATGCTCTGATGTGCTTCCTGCGTTTTCGGAGAAAGTGAGCTACAGCCTTCACCTCTGGCTCAGATTCAGGAAAAGGCCCACAGTATGTATCATCACAAGGGTGAAAGGAAGCCCCTTCATCTACAAGTTGGGGAAAAACACAACAAAGGGGGCAGGGCACAGAGAAACAAAACTTATCATTGCTATGGCACTATTTTCTCTTTTATTTTCAGAAACAGTTATCATAAAGCAATTCATCCAAATTTTCATCTCCCAGAAAATTAACAAAGGACAAAATTTAATTCCTCATGTGTAACACAGTGGCAGTACTAATGGTGAATAGCTACTGATTTCCTCATTGATACAGTACAAAGTAGCCATTCTATCAGCTGATTGGTCTTTTGTTAGGGAATGGATTCTTTTGGGGGTGGCAAAGGAGAAAATAAGCTCATCTGATGGAGTGTCTTGTAAGTTCCAAAACAAACCTGGAGTACGTGGGTTGAACTGCTTCTATAAAGCAATCAAACTAATTCCCATGGTGATAGGTCATAAGAATTTCAGAGACTAGGCATCATAGGATAATAGATTCAGAGCTGAAGGAAACTCAGAGAATCTCCAGTGATGGGGAAATCACTACCCCTCAAAGCAGTTCGTTCCATTTTTGTACTGATCATTGTTTGGGAGTTATGGCAGGGTCCAACATGTTCTCCTTTTCTGGATGGAAAGTGGAGGTGAAAGTCAAACAGACTGAAGAGACAGCTCAAGTTGATTAATTGCTGATTATCAGCTGTGACTATGTATGTAGGCATCAATACTGCTATAGAGCTGTTATTTTAGAGTGGTCTAGTTAGAGCAGTTTCAAGTTTGATTGTAATGAAGCCGCTTCCTTTAGTGCTATGTAAATAAAATGCTTTGAGAGACTTTGAAGTTCTTCGATAACTTTTAAAGATAATATCTTTGTTTTGGCAGTATTTCAATTTTTCTACAGCCCATAACAATCACATTTCTATTTCTTCCATAAAACCAAATCCTCATTTTGCATAACAAAAGACAAATTATGAGTACAGTTGGAGTTTAATTGGAGAATGAATTGGGGATAGATCTTCAGGGGCCATTCTATGGATGGTGTGCTAAGTTCTCCAGGCAACTTCTAGGGAGCACATGTGACTCCACAATGAGGGGCCTGGGTGCTTTGAGATAACAAAATCACCCCTGATTTTCTCCCTTTGTCTTGTGATGGTATAAAGTGGTATTTGCAACAAGAGGATTGCCCATATTGAGATGGAAGAACTCCTTACTCAGTAGAATTGAACAAGAAAGATAGCTTCCATTTTCATTCTCTCATTTTTTGTTTTTTTAACATGTCTGGCCTATAGCTCCTTCTCCCTGAATGTCTCATGAGGGGTTGGAGAGGGACATCTCTCACTAAAAAACTAAACCATAGAAATGGGCAACTACTGGTATATGGCAGCCTGCCCACTGCCTTTCAACATTAAATGCTACAGAAGGAGAGCATATGGGGATTGGATGGAGAGTCCAGTGGAGGTTAAAGTCAATCTAGAGGAAGCTAACATTTGGGGGGAGGGCACAAAAAGGACCAGTATAAGCATATTTTTCAAGAGGGCACGGTTTTTAAGAGGCAGTGGTAAAGAGTTATGGGCACAATTCCTATCAGTGCAGAGCTCCACATCCACTCCCAGTAGCTTCTTTCTGCTTCTTTGATCTTGATAGCCTCAGCCCTTCCTGGGACTGGGTATCTTCCAAGGTGGGACAGTGGTGTGGAGGCCTCAGCCCTTCCTGGGCCTGGGTATCTTCCAAGGTGGGAGAGTGGTGTAGAGGTCACAGGTTGAGTGGAAAGAATAAGATTCACAGAGGGTATAGCAAGTGAGGAACAAATAGCAATGTAAGGGTTTGCTATCTTATGATGATGGAAAAAAAATCTTACGATGGCATAGGTAACTTAGAGGAAATAGATAAATGATTACAAAAAATAGAAAGCACCCAGATTAACAGAAGAAATAGGTTATCTAAACAATGTTATCAGAAAAAACATGGCAGTGACCTTCAGGGAAGGTGTTCACCATTTGACTTTGAGCCTTTGTTTATACCAGAACAAGACTCTGCCTCTCTAAGCAACTCCAAGGATATAAATGAGGCCTATAAATAAGTGACTATAACAAGCTACTTTTAAAATGTCCACACTTTTTTTCAAATAACACCTATTATTCATAAGAGAAAGCTTTCAGTCAAGCCCTTTTTTTACATATTATAATTCTGATATTTTGCCCAAACTTAGAGTAATAACTTGAAAATACCTTACCAAGGAGTGGCTAAGTGAGCAGTGACTAGAGCACTGCCCCTGGAGTCAGGAGGACCTGAGTTCAAATGCAGCCTCAGACACTTAACAAAACTAACCATGTGACTTTGGGCAAGTCACTTAACCCCAATTGCCCTACAAAAAGCAAAAAAAGAAAAAAAGAAAATACCTTACCAAATGGGAAACGTTTTAAAAGGATACACAGTATTTAAATCTAGACTTGAACTAAATTTGGAGGAAATAGTTCAGAATACATTTTAAAGATAGAATCCACTGGATTCAGTATTTGATTGGATTGAGAGAGGAGAGGGTCAAAGATGATTTTGCAGTTTCAAGTCTGGGTCACTGGGTTGATGGTGGTGAGATTGTCAAAAGAAATGAAGATGTTGTGAGGATATACAATAGTTTAAACATTTGGATGTTCACATAATTAAAAGCAACTGCTTACTTGAAAGAAAATCATGCATTAGATTGGGAGTGTGATGAACAAAATCTTTCTGACAAGTCTTTAAAAAGACATAAAAAGGGGATGACCTGTGTGATTCTCTTCTGGTTGTTATGTAAAACTGAAGTATTTTGGGGGTGGATACTCACAAAGACACGTTCTCATCTTATCCTTTTGCTTTAGCCCCGCCCGAAATGATGGGGCTGCTATTTGTTACAGGGAAAAGAAAATACCTTAAGAAGGGATTTCTGCAAAGTGATGGAGCAGGGCCCCAGCAAGGAGAGAGAGAAACTTGCTATGAGCAGGTATATTGAGCAGGATCTGGCTATTGAGAGAGTCCGGCTGGGAAGAAAGGCACAGAGAGAGGAACAATAACTAAAGGAGTTCCAGAGTGTTACCTAAATCTTTGAAAATGGACTTTGTATAGGCAGGCATTTTATTTCTCCACCACAAGTTACATAAACTGTGTTTCACTGGGGGAAAAAAGTCAGCCTTGGGCTCATTTAAGGATGTTGTCTGATAAGCATGTTAGGCACCAAGACACTGCTATGGGATATTATGTCCTGGTTTTAATCTGTCAGTGCTGTTTGTCACCCATAAAGTGTCAATACAGTGGCAGAACTAGTTATGATCACAAGGCATCTTTTTTATTTTTTTTACCCAAAGTCCAGGTATTAGTCCCATAGTGAGATAACAGTCTAACTCTGAATGCAGAACATAGAAAGGGCATTAGTGTTAATTTAAGTTATGATAATAATTATTATTATAATAGCTAGCATTTCTATAGCATTTCCTGGTTTGCAATGCTCTTTACACTTATCATCTCATTTGATCCTCATAACTACCCTGTGAGATAGATGCTATTATATCATTTTGTAAATGAGGAAACTTAGGTGGAGAGAGGAATTGGATTTGAGTGAGGCAGAGTTGAGCAGTCATCAGCCTCACTCTCTCTTTTTGAGTCATTGAAGTCCAGTGGCAGGACAAAAGTCAAGATGACTGGCAATGAGCCGGGATATAGTGGATGACCTTTGATGTCTGACCAAGCTTTAAGGGTTTTAGCCACCTTCATGGCCTTTGGAACAAACTGTTCTCATTCACTCATTTTGCAGGAGGAAGTCTTCACATGCTCAGGGGAACTCACCAATAGGTTTGAACCTCAACCTGGTATACACCATTTGCCAAGATGGTTTTACTGAGGTTTGCCTGCTGTTCATGTTACATAGCTAGTAAATGTCAGAGAGAGGATTTGAATTCAGATCTTCCTGATGGCAAGACCAACCCCCTATACACTGCATTGCCCAACTGTAGCATTAACATTCTTGAATCTAGGTTTAAGTTATATTTTTGATTGATGAATACTTCTGAAATACAAAGAAAGGACTTTTAAATTCTACAGAAAATGCACTGCTTCTGCTTTATAGGTGCTAAATTAAAAACCTTTGGAGGCTGGTCTAAATCTGGCTTCAGGCATATTCAGCTCTAGTATATTTGTTGCACTTCAGAAGAGCAGGTGATCAGAATTCTAGGGTTTTAGAGAGTGGCATATGCTTGAAACATGCAAAAATGACACAAAGTATGATAAAAAAGCATTCATTGTTCAGGAAAAAGACCTGGTTGCATCTACTCTATCTCTCTGCTATAGTAGTATGAAAGTCCAACTGTTATTTTCCCTCAGTTTAAAGAAACAAATGCACAATAGCTGAGGCTGAGGGCCAAATTTTCTTCTCTGTCCCCACATGCAGAGCAAGTACGGAATATGTAATCAAGATCTGCAGTGCAGATCAGAAAAGAGAATTTGCCTGTTAATTTTGGTCTTGTGAAATCAAAAGGCTTATAGTTCTGTTTTTAAGACTGTGTCTCTCTCATTTATGTTGTCCGGGTAAAAACAATTCCTTAGTCTTTTAAGTGTTTTTTTTTCCTTCCTAACTTCCTATGGGTCCTCTTCTAAGAAACAAATACCGTGCCTATCAGAGTAACTGTGGCAGTAGAGTTTTTATTTTATTTTATTTTTAAATAGGTAGTTCTCTAAAGCACTTATTGTCAATTGATTGAAATTTGAAGTAAATATTTCCCTGGAAAGGTGATTAGCATTTCCAGAGCAGGTCACAATAGCCCATTTAAATCATAAAGCACCTGTAACATATATATATGAATGTCATCTCCTCAAAGGACTCCAGTGTAGCTTGTGGGTCTCAGAAGAAATTTATCCTGGCAGCAAGTACTGAGGGATTAATTTTCAAGATATTTCAAAGAGAAGAATATACCATACAAATAGAAAAAATTCATAGGTAGTATTATTGCCCACTCCACAGACATTGATTATCAAATGCCTATTTTCTCATCTCTAGAAATGCTTTTGTAGAATGATCTGCATACATATTGAGACTATCCTCACAAAAAATATGAGACAGAATCAAGCAGGTTTTCGCAGATGCTTTTCTGCATCAGCTTATATCTTCAGTCACACAATTAACTGAAAGGCATTGAGAATTCAAGATCTTACAATATTTGTTTGTTCATTATAAAAAAGCAGGTAATTGGGAGAATAAAATGAAGCAGGATCTCCTCTGACAAGGTCTCTGCCATGCCTATGCTATAATCATACAAGGTTCCGTGCTAGATATAACCTGAGAAATAGATTTTTCTTTCAAACATTTTTTTCCAAAAAAATTTACATCAACGAAAAATAGATTTGATTTAAAACAATATATGTAATAAATATTTAAGTACAAATAAATATATGATTTAAATATAAAAATTAAAAAAATTAAAAATAAATATAAAATAGAAATAGGATGTAAAATATGGAGTAATGATCCAAAAGATGTTCACTGCTGTCAAAAATAATATCCTATTACACAACCAAAATGTGAGAGGGATAGCTTAAATGTGGTGAAACCCTCCAGATAACTCCTTTTGGGAGACAGTATTGTGCTGATTGTATCAAGCCCCAGAATTCTACAAGGTTTATAGGATTACAGATTTAAAGCTGGAAGGGAATTTAGAGGCCATCTAATCCAATCCACTCATTTTACAGATGAGAAAATTGAAACCCAGAGAGGCTAAGTCACTTCAACGAATCCACCTACAAGTATTTATGAAATGCTTACTGTGTTCTAGGTATTGTATTAGACACAAGGGTACAAAGACAAAAAAAAATAGTTCCTTCCCTCAAGGAGTTTAAATTCGATTAGGGGAGACAATATGTACATATACAATTATATATGTGCATATAAGATATATAAATGCAATGACAATATGACAGATCCCATCATTTTGCTTGGCTGATGCAACCTTTCCTCACTGAGGACCCTGAGGAGATGGTTTCTGAGAAGATTGTGACAATGTGTAAGGGAAGTGCCTCAGAGAAATAATGGAAGAAGCATGGATATTCTGTACCTGACTCTGATTGGCTATGTGGTTAAGAGGAGCTGTTTCCAGTGGGTTGTATAGCCAGAACTGTTGGCATCTTCAAAAAAAAAATCTGAGTCAGTTTTGACTGTCTTTTTGCTTCATTTGCATGTGAGGGAGCTCAGTGACTCTCTTAGTATCTAGTGAGAGACCATGTATTTGAGGAAGGGCTTTAGGACTTCCCTCTACTGAGGTTATATGGTACCTAAGAAATGGTGACTCCTTTGTCTTTCCATTCATTCTTTTCCATTCTAGGTGAAGGGAACTTCAAAGATTGGGAGATCTATCCATAGGAATCTGGGAGTCAAAGAATCTAGGCCAGATTTTGTAGCCAATACAGCATCTATGACTGGAGAAGTAGGGGGTAATTTTTGCAATGACCTTCTGGACTTATTGGAACAAAAGCTGAAATGAGGATTCATCCAGCAGAAATGCTGCCTTTGGATGTGAACTTAGTGGAACCAATGCTTTGTAGTAATTGAACCAAGTTTTGAGCCTACTTCCCCAGAAACTGAAGAGGTATAAGGGAGAATATACTCCAGAAGGACTGGGAGAAATTATTATAGTTTGTTCTTGAAGGAATCTAGCATGTGGAGAGGAAAGCAGAAAAGAATTTGTGTAGAAGGCGGTGCTTGAATTGAATTTTGAAAGAAACAAGTCATCCGAGCTGGTGGATGTGAAGAGGGATTTCATTCCAGGCGGGCATTCAGTGCAAGACTTGGATGGAAATGGGAGATAGAACGCTGTATGGGAGGATAGTGAGAAAGTCAGTCCAGCTGAACCATGGAGTCAATAATGCTGAAAAGATAGGTTGGGGTCAGGTTGTGAAGGGCTTTATTTTATTATTTTTATTTTATTTTTTTAAAATGAATTTATTTATTTTTAGTTTTCAACATTCATTTCCAGAAGATTTTGAGTTCCAAATTTTCTCCCCATCTCTCCCCTCCCCCACTCCAAGATGACATGTATTCTGATTACTCCTTCCCTGAGTCTGCCCTCCCTTCTATCACCCCCCCCCCCCATTCCCTTCCCCCTTACTTTCTTGTAGGGTAAGATAGATTTCCATATCTTATTGCCTGTATATCTTATTTCCTAGTTGCATGTAAAAGCAATTTTTAACATTTGTTTTTAAAACTTTGAGTTCTAGATTCTCTCCCTTCTTCCTTCCCCGCCCACCCTAATTTAGAAAGCGAGCAATTCCATATAGGTTATACATGTGTAGTTATGCAAAACACTTTCATAATAATCATGTTGTGAAAGACTAACTATATTTCTCTCTATCCTATCCTGCTTATTCTATTTTCTTCTTTGACCCTGTCCCTTTTCAAAAGTGTTTGCTTCTGGCTACCTCTCCCCCAATCTGCCCTCCATTTTATTCTACTCCCCCTCTTCCCTTCCCCCCTACTTTCCTGTAGGGCAAGTACCCAAGTGAGTGTATACATTATTCCCTCCTTAAGCCAAATCCAATGAGAGTAAGGTTCACTCATTCTCTCTCACTTCTCCCCTCTTCCCCTCCATTGTAAAAGCTTTTTCTTCCCTCTTTTATGTCAGATAATTTACCCCCATTCTACCTCTCCCTTTCTCCTTCTCCCAGTATAGTCCTCTTTCACCTCTTAATTTTATTTTTTAGATATCATCCCTTCATATTCATATTCTCTGAGACAGTGAGAGAGAGATACTCATTCCAAGTACCCTAATACTGAGAAAGGTGTCATGAATTACAAATATCATCTTTCCATGTAGGAATGTAGACAGGTCAACTTTAATATAATAAGTCCCTTATGATTTCTCTTTGCTCTTTACCTTTTCATGCTTCTCTTGATTCCTGTATTTGAAATTCAGATTTTTTATTAAACTCTGGTCTTTTCTTTAAGAATGCTTGAAAGTCCTCTATTTCATTGAATGTCCCAATTTCTCCCTGAAGTATTATGCTTAGTTTTGCTGGATAGGTGATTCTTGGCTTTAATCATAGCTCCTTTGACCTCTGGAATATCATATTCCAAGCCCTCTGATCCCTTAATGTAGAAGCTGCTAGATCTTATTGATGGAATCCTAATAAAGCTGCCCCCAGCCCCAATATTCTAACTACTGAATAGCAGGCCCACTGAACCTACCTAGCCCTCCCGTCAATGTCCTAACTTCTTCATATATGCCTCACTGCTCACTGGAACAACAGGTGTGTCCCTGAACTATTAGTTCTCACAGAAACAGTGATGGGAACCCAGCTACTACCTCTACATGGTTACTGCCCCCAGATCCATTCCCACAGAAATAGGTGTGTTCTTGTATTCCATCACAATAACATCATCCATTTAGGTCAAGACAGGACCACAATACCTAACTATCTGTCTTAACCAGACAGGATTAGCCAGTTGGAGGTCAGAATGACCAGAATGTTTAACTACTGAACCATAGATGGGACCCCTCCTCCATGACCTAATCCTTTAACAAACTCCTCCTGCCTTTTTGTAATTGCATCTTTACCCTCTAAAAATCCATTTTGCTTTCACTAAAGTTACTGATTCCTCCTGGAATTTAGCCCACTTCATGAGAGGTGTCAATCTCCATAAATGCCCATACCTGGACTAGAAGTGGGCTGACTCTGAATTCTTTGAGATGGTTCCACCACAACACATCATGAAACCCTAACAATTTTTGGGTGGAAAGAGCCCCCACCTCAACAGTTTTTGGTGTCCCTGGGTTTAAACCGCAACGTTTGTGTTATCCTAATTGTGTTTCCATAACACTCAAATTGTTTCTTTCTGGATACCTGAAAGCCATTATCAAAAAAAGGGCCTAGACATCATCTTTCAAGAAATTATCAAGGAAAACTGTCCTGATATTCTAGAACCAGAGGGCAAAATAGAAATTGAAAGAATATACCAATCACCTCTTGAAAGAGATCCCAAAAGGAAAATGCCTAGGAATGTTGTAGCCAAATTCCAAAGTTCCCAGGTCAAGGAGAAAAATATTGCAAGCAGCCAGAAAGAAACAATTTGAGTATAATAAGGGAGCAAAGGGCTAAAGAGGAGAAGACAGTGTAGAGTTGAATTGGATCACTAAGGGGTCAAGACGGGGAAAGGAGGAGAAAGTAGTTAGTATAGGAGTGATAACCTGAGAGAACTGAGCAGTCAAAAGATTGGAAGTCGTCGTGTGGACAAAGAGTAAGAAAGGTGGAAGGAAAAGCAAAAACCAATAGATTGTGATCAGATGGGGAACTTCAGAATTCTTGAACATGGAGGTGGTGCATTTGTGGGTAATAGAAAGCTCAAGGCCAGACACATAGTAGGAACTTATTAAATATTTATTGAATTGAATTGACTATCTCTGTGTGGCTGAAGTGGAGTGGAGAGGTACATCATGGGAAAAGAATACATTGAGGAACTGGGAGTTTTAGGTGTTTGTGGGAGAATCAATATGTCTTAGTATGAGGGCAGGGGTTGGGAAAGAGAAAAATTGTGAGCCAGGTCCTAAACTCGTTGATAAAGTAAGGAGAATGTCTTGAACGTTTTTTGGTAACAGCTGGCAGGATTTTGATTGGGAGGATGATGCGGACATAAAAAGAAAAATGGTTACTGAGTCATTGTAGTAGAGCAACAAGGAGTATTCCCACTCTCCCAACTGGACCTAGTGAGTAGAGAGGATGAGTGAAATTGTGGCCATTGCTGTAAAGAGTGCGTAGGGAAGCTATGTCCTCAGTGAGAGCTAGGAAATGGATGGAGTAGGAAAAGAAAAGAGTGAGGAAGAAAGCAAATTTGTTGCTTGTGGAGTAGGCATTCCAAAAGACACAGTGCAAGGGATGGGTAATATTTACTTGTGCCTTTGGGGTTGAGATAGATGGGAATAGGTGTTGGATGGTATAGGATGAGGAATGGGGTTTGAGATAAATGTAAAGTCCTACACTTGGGTTAAAAAAATCACTTTGCAAGTACAATTTGAGAAAAGTCTGGAAGATACCAGTTCATTCAATAAAGATTCAGAATTTTAATGTAATGCCCCTCCTCCAATCTAATATTGTCTTAAGTTGTCAGTCAATAAACATTTATCAAGTTCCTACTATGTACTAGAAACTGTGCTAAGTGCCAGGGATACAAATATAAAAAGAAAGATAATTCCTGCCCTCAAGGAACTTACAATGGGACAAGATGACACACTGAAGGAGACTGAAAAGCAGGAAGTAAGGGGAAAAGAAAGTATCTGGTGCTGGGACATGATGGAGAAGGTCAATAGAATGAAGCTGGGTGGAAATGAAAGCTTGTATTAATAAGGGAGAGACAACACAAAGGAACTATATTCTGACATTGACAGGATCCCAACTGGACTATTTTCTTTTGGGTGTCATATTTTAGGAATAATATTGTCAATTTGTAGTGCATTCAGAGAAGAACAACTAAGAATGTGAGAGACCTGGAGACCACAGCACATTAAACCGGGTGAAGGAACTAGTGATTTTTAGTCTTGTCATATTAAATCTCCTAGATGTTATCCTCAATTCTCTATTCCTTTAATCCATTCTCTAATGAAGATGTGGCCCTTCTTTATGCCAGAATCAGCTCTTTGACTTGTACTCCTGATCTCACCCCTTTTTACTTTCTTTCACAGACTGCTTGTATAATTATCTTCTTACTCTTTCTAATCCTCAATAACTTTATTTACTAGCTCCTTTCCTCTTGCCCACAAAAACATGCTCACTTGTCCTTACCATATCCTCCAGCTATGGTCTAATATATTTCCTACTTTTTACAACCAAATTCCAGGGGTGGGCTGAGGTGGAGGGGGGGGGGAAGAGAATTGCCTACACTTGTTGCTATCATTTGTCCTCTTACAACCTTTTGCAGCATAGCTTTCAATATTGTGGAGGAATTGAAACTACTCCCAAGTTCTACCAATGATCTGTTCTGTTTTTGTTTTTGTTGTTGCCAAATCCAATGACCTTTTTTTCAAGCTTTATCCTCCTGGATCTCTATGCAGTATTTGTCATTCTTAACCTACTATCTCTTACTAGATATTTACTCCTTTCTATCTTCTACCTGTTTATTCTCTCCTCAGTTTCATTTGCTAGATCATTATCCCAATCCAGTTTCTTGTATTGTGGATGTACCCCAATGTCGCTGTCCTTGTCCCTTTTATCTTCTTCTTCTACCCTTTCTCTTGGTGACTTTATTAGCTTTTATAGTTTAAATTATGATCTCTATGCAGATATCTATATGTCTAGTCCTAGTTTCACTTCTGAGATCCTATCCCACATAGTTGTAAGATTGGGGCTGCATTAATTATCCTGTCCTCTTAGAATAATTATCTTTGCTAGATAAGGATACTTTTTGAGGCTTTTTCACCTATAAAGAATTAATATAAAAGAGAAGGAACCACCTCAGGACTAGAGAGACTCTGAGGGTCTAGATTCTAGACTCTAGAAGAAAGAGGATGGTATAAGTGTGGTGTTCTAGCATACCTCTTAGGAGGGAGGGACTGAGCTGTAATAGGGAAAGGAGACATTGGGGCAGATCATTGGTCCTATATTTCAGAGATGATCCCAGCCAAGTCCAGCTGAGGAAAAGGCTCAGAAAGTGAGAGTAGTCTCTGCTGCTTGCAAGATGCTGAGACCTGCCAAGTACTAGCTCATAGAAAATGAAGAAAACTGATTGCTGAGAAGAGAACTTAGACCATGCAATTGCTCCCCTGCTGAGTTGACTTGAACAAGCTGATTTTGCATCTGTTGCTAGGAGCTGAAATGATTGGAGGAAAGTAGCTTTCTGGAAGCTGACTAGAGAAAAAACATTGCTGTTGAGAGCTGACTGGAGGAAAAGATTTTTTCCTACGTAATAGGAAAGATTTATTCCTACGTAATAGGAAAGACTTATCTACTTTGCCTTTCACTGCTACCTATGGCTTGAGAGGGGAAAATCCCTCAAACCCCAGCCAAGAAGGAAGACTTAAATGGCTCTGAAGATCTCAGTCTTAGGGAACTGCTTTCTCTAAAAGAGTATAATACTGCCTTAGAACATGGCCAATGAGCAGTTTGAATAGAACATCCAGCAAAGAAGTACCTTCATCTTACCATTAATTAGTTAGAAAGACTGTTCTCTAGGAAGAACATCAAGGCCTGCAATCTAGAATTATGAGTTGCCCTAGGCACATTGGTTTCCCTATTCATGCACTATTCTGTTAGGTTTCTGAAAGTTTAGTCTCACTTTTCTCCATTGATGTCATATATATTGGTGGTAAAAATTGAATTTTTTTCTATTTCCCAACTCTGACCCTCCTACAAACACACTAATCATTCAGTTCCTCAATCTGATTATTTTCCATGACCTACTCCTCTATCTGACACAGAAAAATGATCATCCTATTGTTTTTGTCATCATTTATAAATATACCACCTCCATGTTCAAGAATTCTCAGATCTCTTTATCTGATCATAATCTACTGACATTTCAGCTCTCATACTGTCTTCCCTTAACAAACCCTACTCTTTGTTCACACCATGACTTCTAATCTTTTCAGTCCTTAGTTCTTTCCCAGGCCATCACCTATGCAATAGCTACTCTTTCCTCCTTTCCCCATCTTGACCTTTTAGTAATTGAGTTCAATTATATACTGTCTTCTTCTCTTGACTCCCTGCTCCTTTTGTCATATTGTTGATTATGCCTTTGGATCACTGCCACCATCCATACATATATTCATATATGTTCCTTCACACATGCTGCTAAATGAAGGTGGAGAAAATCATGCAATCATGTTGATGGTTTCACCAACAAATTTATGACCTCAACTGGGCCTTCACTACTGCTAGGCAATCCTTCTATACCTTCCTTATCAAGTCACTGTCCCACTCTCCACAGCAGCTCTTCCAAACCTTTTCATTCCTCTTCAAATCTCGATTAACTCCCCCCTTACACAGCTGAGAGCCTTGTCTCATTTTTGATGGAAAAAAATTGAGGCCACTCATGGTGAGTTTCCTCTTCTTTCTTCTTCCCAGTCTCATATTAGTCACATGTCTTCTGCTGATATCTTCTCCTATTCCCTGGTTTCATAGGAAGAGGTGGATTTACTCCTTACCAAATCCCTTACCAAAGCAAACTGCTCTGTCTGCACAAGTGATCTCATTCCATTTTCTCTTCTTCTCCAACAAAGCGGCCCCTCTATCATTCCCACTCTGCTCTAATATTTGAGCTAGCTCTTGAGAGGGTGACAGCAGTTTAATATTCTGTTGAGTTGATTGGTGTTCCTACTTACTCTCTTTCTTCTTGATTCAAATAATAGTTTTGCTCTAACCTTTGCTCTATACAGTTGATTATTTAACTGCATAAAGACGGCTTCTGAAATGTTTTTCATATTGATCACCAATTGTCTCCCATTCACTTAAGATACAGTCAATTTAATTTTATTTGGTGATACTCCTATAATCAGTATATACCAGCTCTTTTCTTGAAGAAAGTATTCACAATATATAAGGACAGGTCTTCTGGGTAATCTGTAAGCCCATAATTGCTTTTATTTCTTGATCATGAACCATTTTTTATTATAGTCATATATATATATATATATGCATATATGTATGTGTATACACACACACATACATATAATTCTATTATAGTCGGTCTTCCCATATCAAATTTTGCACTAAAGTCATTGATTACAAAAGTAAATGTTGATATACTTTGGAAAATACTCTTAAGTTACCTATTTGTTGTTGTTGGGTCATTTTCAGTTACATACAAGTCTTTATGACCTCATATGGGGTTTTCTTGGCAAAGATGCTGGATTAGTTGGCCATTTCCTTCTCTAGTTCATTTTATAGATGAGGAAACTCAGGCAACTAACTTACCCAGGGTCATACAGCTAGGAAGATGAATCTTCCTGACTCTAGGCCCAGCTCCTCTATCCACTGTGCCACCTAGCTGCAGGTAATGGTAATGGGAATTTGAAGATCTTCCCTGCCCTTTAATAGGCCTAAGGGAATTGAAGATCTTCCTTGCCCCTTAATGGGTCAAATGTGATCACATGGAGCCTGTGGTGGGAGGAGCTTGCTGGAAGGGTGGAGCAGAGTTGAGAGGAAACTGGGAATCAGAGCAGTTAGTATGGTGGGAGAGAGAGGATGCAGGCAAAGAGACAACTAGGCTTGTGAGTGCTGTTTGTGGGAAGGCTTTGGGATGATGTTGCTCTCTGCAGTGTTATTGTGTATAGATTTCTTTGTTGCTATGATGAATTCAGTTTTCTGGTGTTGGGATTTGGCTTTCTGGTGTCTGAATAAATGTTTTACTTCTGTCTTCTATATGGAGAGTCTGTTTTATTTTGTGATTCAGAATTATGCTGGCATATTCATAGTTGCCATTGGTGCTGTGAATATTGCCTTGGCAATATACTGCCTCTAAGAAATCTATAGAGTTTCTTGGTCTTTTATAATAGATTTTGGCATAAAATCAATAAATAAGCAACTATTAAGGGCCCACTAAGTGCCAGGTACTATGCCAAGTCCTGGAGATACAAAGACAAAGAATGAAATAGTTCTTGCCCAACAACAACATAAGTTCTATGTGGAGAAAGCAATACATAATATCTAAGTATATATAAAAAGTAAAATAAATGCAAGATTATTTTGGTGAGAAGGTAGGTAGTTCTTGAATTGAGCTTTGAAGTAACTAGTGATTCTAAAAGATAGAGGTGAGGAAAGAATGCATTCTAAAAATGGAAACCAACCAGTGCAAAGGTGGAAGATAGGAGCATCACCTATAAGGCATTAGAGAAGGCTTCACTCAGGAGCTCTCCTAGAATGTGAGCTTCTTGAGGGAAGTAAGCTTCTCATTTATATTGTGTCCCTAACACCTGACACAGTGCCTGGCACAAAGCAGATGCTTGATAAATGTTTGTTAAATGATTGATTTTAGACAAAATACTTTATTTTTCTAGCTCACAGCCAATTAGAAAGAAGAGATTAGGAGTGAAGAAAGAAAGGACTACCAAAGGTAGCAGACCAAGAAGTAGTAGTAAGAGATGAGAAAGAAAATCTAAGAAAAACAGACACAGGAATTATAAAGACGCAACAATCTTGGGCCACTTATAAGAGTAGTAAATAGACTCTGTGGACCTCACTAAATCCAGAACTGGTGTGGCATATTATATTACAGAATAGTATAATTATTAAAATTCATAATGTGAACCCTGAGTTATCAAGAAAAAGTTAAATTCAAAATAGTCTTTCAGAAATCCTGACACGTGTAATACCATAAGTCTAGGTAAGATTAGGCTCCCCTACAAAGGAAAACATTTGGTGTCAGTAATAGACTCCTCACCATCTAGTAAGCCCCACTATTCTGGTATAGTATGCTATACAATATTACTGAGCATACTACACTGAAGTAGTCTAATAAGAGAAAGCATTTAGCATCATTGGGAGTTGCTCCCCTAATCCCTTTTGTCTTAGAATTTGTTTAAACCATATATCTATGCAAATTTTTTTTAAAAAATAAGAAATGTGTTTTTCTTTTCTTTTTTCAAAAGGAGTAGAAGGAAGAGGGGATAGATTACTGGTAAAAAAATAGAGATATGGGGAAGTGCTACAGATATGGAAGCCTACATGGACTTTCACATGAGGTCTCTATATTATTTATTTTACTTGTTTCATTTTGTTAAAAGCATAGACACAGGGGTGGGGAACCTTTGACCTTCAGGCTACATGTGGCCTTCTACATCCTTAAGTGCGACCTTCTGACTGAATCCAAATTTTACAGAACAAATTCTTTAAATAAAAGGATTAGTACTTAGTAAGGGCAATCTCTAAATGTTTGTAGTGAAAAAACAAAACATCAATAAAACTTAAAAAAAATACGTCTATCCAATGGTAATAAAGAAGATAATGGTGTTGCTTTTCTATACAATGGTTTTATTAGTAGCTTTTCCTTGACTCTAGATCCTTTTGATTCTGAAATCCCAACTGTATTTCTAAGAGACATGTTTCCAGGAAGTCAGCATTGTCTAGAGACTTCTTTCCTTTCTAGGAGGCTTGGTCTCAGAATTCCTTGCTTTGTCCAGGTTCTTCTTCGTTTCTCTGATACTGTTGCATTCTCTGTGCCACAAATTTCTGTTTCTCTGGGGTCCCCATGGTTTCTTCTCTCTTGGGCCTAAAGAGATCCTTGGCACGATCATGAATAGGGAGGAGTTTTAGAGAAGATCAGGCTTTCCTCCAGGAAATTGGAATCTTTATAAATTTGATCAGCTTCTCCTTAAACATCTTAGCATTGGTTCTTTCCACTCAGTTTTTTTTTTTAATAGTGGCTAAGAGTTTGACTCAGGTAAAGGACTACCCAGGACTCAATCATTCTTGATATAGGCCTATCAGGGTACTCATTCACACTTTATCAAGAAAACTTTATCAAAATCAGAGCAGAATCTCAAATGAGGTATTAATAAGGATGTTTATA
Organism: Pseudochirops corinnae; assembly: GCA_028646515.1. NCBI lineage: Eukaryota > Metazoa > Chordata > Mammalia > Diprotodontia > Pseudocheiridae > Pseudochirops > Pseudochirops corinnae. Next base: position 113,670 of record JAQQSV010000442.1, read on the forward strand.
TTTTCTATAGGAAGACACATTCAATCAAACCTCATCCTTTACTTTGTTAACGTGGACCAGTCTCCTCCTGGTCACACAGTCCACATTTATAGAAGTTTAGGGATAGGGAAAGCTATGCTGAAGCCTCACTTTCCCTTTCTAAAAGACAATAAACTAGATTTACTCTGGAGTTATGAGGTGTCATACCAAATGATAGCAGCTGCTAGAGGAAGCAAATATCTTTTGACCAAAGAAAAAAGGGTTGATTTATGTCTATGGCTTATGTCAAAGGACCAGAGGGAACCATATATCTATCTACCCTTACCTGTTTTTCCTGGAGAATTCCTAGGAACCATACTTACTAATACCTAGTGTTAGTACCAAGTTAGGACCAAGATCTAGGGGAATAATGTGGGCCTGGCTTAGACTGGGGACCCTGGGAAATCCCTATTCCTGAAAAGGGGAGGGGGAGGAATGAAAACTTCCACCAAAGCATATCTCTGCTGAAACTACTTCCCGCTCTTATGGAATTCACTGTCTAGTAGGGAAGAAGACATGTAAACAATTATGCAAACAAGATACATTGAGGATAAATTGTGAATAATCACAGAGGAAAGGAACTGTGATTAAGGAGGAATGGGAAAGATTTTTTACAGTAGTTAGGACTTTAGCTGAGACTTGAAGAAAACCAGAAAGTGAAGATGACGCAGTAGAGAGTTCTAGGCATGGGGGGCAGCAAGGAAAAATGTTCAGTTGGAATATAGAATATCATGTGTGAAGAAGAGGAAGGAGATCAGTGTCAATGGATAGTAGAATACTTGGAAAGGAACAAAGTATAAGAACACTAGAAAAGCAGAGGCCAGGTTATGAAGGATCTTAAAATCCGAACAGGATTTTATGTTTGATCCTGGAGTTAATAGGGAATCATTGGAGTTTATTGAGTAAGGGCATAACATGGTCAGAACTGCACTTAGGGAAGATCAGTTTGATAATTGAGTGGAAGATGGAGGGAGGGAGACCAACCAGTAGATTATTGCAATAGTCTAAGTATGAGGTGATACATCAGAGTGTTGGCAGTGTCAGAGGAGAGAAGTTACAAAGGTATAAATGACAGCGCTTGTCAACCAATTGAATGTGAAAGGTGAAGGAAGAGTGAGGAGTGAAGAAGAGTGAGGAGTGAGCTCGCATGCCTGTTACCTGGGAAGATAGTGATAAACTTGACAGTAATAGGGAAACTGAGCAGGTTTTGGCGAAAAGATGAGTTCAGTTTTAGATGGCCTCAGGAAGTTTAGCTACAAAAGGCAGACAGCAAATATAGGAAGAAGGTTAATAAGGGGAAGGTTGGGATAAAGTGAGTTTTTTTTTTAAGAATGGGAGAGACACGAGTGTGTTTGTAGGCATTAGGGAAGTAGGCAGTTACTAGGAAAAGACTGAAGATCAATGTGAATGGGAATGATAGAAGGGTCAGTGCACTGGAGAAGATGGAATGGAATGAGATTACTTGTGCATATAAAAGGGGTTTTCCCTGGCTCAGAGTAGAACCTCTTCATGTGAGATGAGTGAAGTAGGTGATAGTGGTAGAAAACATCTGAATGATGTGAGATGAAGAGAAAGAGAGGAGAGAGACTCTTGTCAAACAACCTCATTATTCCAGTGAAGCATGAAACAAGGCTCTCAGCTGAGAGGGTAGGGTGGTAGATCCTTGAGAAAGTCTAAAGGTGAGAGGTCAGAATTTGGACTGTCTGCTGGTGGTGAGTGGGATAGTGAATTGATTAGGAATAATTTGTCTTTCTACACTGAGGACCCAGTTTTGATCATGTAACATAAATTTGTAGTGGACCCAGATATGGAAGTCCTGACTTTTTCCAGTTCTCTTCAGCAGCACAAGAATCAGAATGAAGACAGAGATTTGTAGAGAGTAATCTGAGGTTAGGACTCGTTGAGGCATGATCAGCAAATAAGTGACAAGGGATTAGAATGTCAGGAATATTGCTGAATTGAACAGGTTCACAAAGAAGTGAATTTTGAAATAATTTCAAAAATATCAAATTCTGGAAAGTCAGAGTCAATGAAAGAGACCATGACGTTAGGCTATAGTCAGAGATAGTTGGCTCAACTGAACAACAATACACAACTACAACACCACCACCACCACCATCAAAAACATTGATGAAAGGAGAATGTCATCATCAAGTTTTGTGAGCAATATTGCTCCAACAAAGCATACTTCTCTGGATAACTAGTAAATAGCTAATTAACTTAATATTTCAAACAACTATTTTCTTTAATTATATTTTACAAAATTTTATTTATTCCTTTGATGTTATAAAAATAAAATGGTTGTCTCATAAAAATACAGAGGTAGTCTGACATGGTGGATAGAGGATCAATCATCAATCAGAAGAGCAGGTTTCAAGTTCTACCTGGACAAAGACTAGATGTGTGACAACGAGGAAATCAGTTAACCTTTTAGCACCCCAGACATCTTTTTTAGACCCTATGGAGAAATTGGCATTTCACATGGGTGGGCAGAGCTTCTGTATTGGCAAGTTTTTTATGGTGATGAAGTCACAAGTCTAATTCTTTCTCCTCTTCTAAAGCAAAACAAACTAAAATATACAGAGCAGACCTTCAAAATGTGGAAAGACAATAAAATAAAACAGAATGTGAAGTCTATATTCAAGAGGAAGACATGAAATACTTTCAATTTAGCTAAAAGGCATCTGGATTTTACTTATAAATAATTTCATTCCAAAGTAAATTCATGTTCAAATGTTTTGGTTGATGGAAAACTGAATCCAACAAAACTCATCTATAATTAAATATCAAGCAAGGGGCCAAAAGTACAACTTGAAATAGCTGCCATTTTGTGCATACCTTAAATTAAGCTCAAATGTAGCACTCTGATGGATGCGTGATTTAATTTATTTGGATATTCCTTCTAACAATCCACATCAACACTCTCCCCCCCTTCCCTTATACCGTCTATACTGTAGGATACTATAGTTACAGACTTAAAGTGCTACATACTGACTATTTTTCAGTTTATCAACTAGTTAGTGTTTACTAAAACATTGCATACTACCATCATATGTGTTTCTTCAAGGCGTTGATTTCTGCAATTTATTATGGAACTTTCAATCAGATGCTATTTATAGACTTAAATTCAGTTAAATTCAATGAACATTTGTTAAATGCTTGCTATGATAAGTTGTGCTATGCATTGGGGATGGAAAGACCAAAAATGAAAAGTTCCTCTTCTTTGGGAGCTTTCATTTTGTCAGGGGAGATACAGCATGTATATAGCAGGATTAGGGAATCCAAGAACTGAGATCAAAAGCATAGTGGAGATGATTTGAGAGATCTTTGGAGGGAGAAACAGAAACGATTTTGTCCTTGGAATATATTATGGACCACATGGACAGAAAAGAAACAGCTGAGGATTTTTAGAAACTGATCAGAAGCCTGGCATATTGGCAAGATAGATGATAATGATGGTGGACTCCTCCCTGTGACACTTACTAGCTATGTGACCATGGTGAAGTCATTTAATCTCTCTGAGCTTGAGTCCTTATCTGTAAAATGGTGATAAGAATATATAAAGTACTTGTACTTCCCAGGGTCATTCAGAGGCTCCAATGAGATAATGCATGTAAAGCATTTTGCTAACTTTGAAGTACTATGTAAATGTTAGCTATTATTATATGACAATATCAATTTAGAAAGTAGGATGGTGGCACATTAATTTCTGTTCCTAAGTGGTTGCTAGTATTACCAACTCCCATTTTTAGAGTGCTTCAAGGCACTGAATTCATAGATCATAGATGAAAGGCCTTGTCCCAGAACAGAGTTGTTCGTTGGTTTGAGACATGAGTCCTGAACCAAGTTTTTTCAGTATCCCAAGTCAAGGGTCATTTATGTAGAACTTATTAACTTAAGTGAACTCTAAGGTCCCTTGCAGTTAGGAAATTTTATAATTCTTGTTCATCTTCTTTGTATTCCCAGCACCCATTGTCACCCAAAAGTTAATAAAAAATGTACAAGTGGATCACAACACGTTATTATCAAGTAAATATATAGGATGTACAGTGGCAAAGGGTGGCACAGTAGATAGAACCTTAGGCTTGGAATCAGGAAGACTCATCTTCCTGAGTTCAAATCTGGCCTCAGACACTTACTAGCTGAATGACCCTGGGTAAGTCACTTAAGCCTGTTTGCCTCAGCTTACTCATCTGTAAAATGAGCTGGAGAAGAAAATGGCAAACCTTTTCAATATCTTTGCCAGGAAAATTCTAAAATGGGGTTACAAAGAGTTAGACAGAGCTGAAACCACTGAACAACAACAAAAAAGAACAGTATGGATATTGTTATCAGAAATTAAGCAAGATAGGCCAATCAGGTAGAGCGGACAGTTTGCTCACAAGGTCAAGAGAAGAGAAGGAAGACCTTCAAATACACTTTCTTATGAGTATTCAAACATGACCTCTAGGAGCAGCTAGGTTATACAATGCTGGGCCTGGAGTCAGGAGGACCTGAGCTCAAATCTGGCACCAGACACTAAATAGCCATATGACCCTGGACAAGTTACTTAACCCCACTTGCCTCAAAAAAGAAAAAAAAAGCATGGGAAAAAATGTTTCCTACAAATAATACATTTAACCAGTTTCTTCCAGGTGTTGATTTCTTCTCCACAAATATTCAAACTTGGAGTTAAGATTTTTCTGTGACTTATCCAATGCGAGGTTCCTCTAGTATGACTTTTCTGATAAACTTGGCAGTCCATTCTTCATTGTAAAACTTTTGCTATAATCATGATAATCATGGGATTTCTCCCTTCTGTACTTTCTGATGTCTATAAAAATGCATATAAAAGCGTGAGTGCCAGCCGGTTCTGCCACACTCACCACACATACTTGTTTGGTTGGCTCTCTGTGGCATATTTATATGAGGGCGCGGACAAGAGTTACAAAGGATAGGCAGCTAAGAATATGTTGAAAGCTGCATTGTTAGAGCAAACATCTGCAGTGATGAGATCATAGACCCATTAGAGTATATCAGAGTTATCATAAACACCTAACTTTTAATATATACTTAGTAGAGGTTTGTTGAACATGATTGTTAAATTCCATGATTTTCTACCCCAAAGTTCTATGTCTTTCACATACAGTTGTGAAAAAAAGACTGTTAAAAATATAGAGGACATTAATAGCTGTGTTTGCTCCTTTTAAAAATTCACTTTTAACTTGAAAGAATACTGTTTTTTAAAGTCATTGTAGTCTTGAAATATAAAATATTACATTTTGCCCATTATCATTGATTGCTGTATTAAAGTAAATTAATAGAGACCCTCCATATTTCTTTTATTCCCTTTCTTCAGATTCTTTTCACTTTATATTCTCTCCCACCCAAATGATTCTTCTCCTATTTGAAACTGAGTTTCAGTTGACAGGCATGGGTCATATACATTGTTATGATTTAGACATAATGTTCTATACTCTGCAGTGTTTTCTTTTTTCTTTTAAAGTCCAACGCAATCCAAATTGATCCATTGTTAAGGATTTGTTAAGTACTGGACACTATGTTAGGCAGTTGGGATATAAAGACAAATCGAAATCAATCCTTGCCCTCAAGGTGTTTCTATTCTACTGGACAAACAGGGCAGATTCAATACTTTGAAAATATACACATGATCTTTTGAGGCAGAAGAGTACAGTGCTATATCTAGGACAATCAGGAAAGTCTCAGTATAAACACTTCTTTTGTTAAATACAAGGTTTAGCTATGACTTCTTACAATACCTTTATCTATTTGGTTCTCATGACTGGTCTAATTTAAGCAACTAGGAACTCGACATGGGTATCTTAAGCTATAATAGCCAAACTTAACATAGTCTAGAAGCTTCCCTTTCAAATATAGCCAGAACACAGTGTAATGAAACAGAAAGAACAGAGGCAAAGCACCGATGAGCTGCACCACAGGGAGAGGAGGGCATGGCAGGTGGCATTTTATTTCATTTTCTGAGAAAACCAAGAAACTCAGCCAATTAGGCACCCCTTCTTGGGTGGATACTTTTCAAAATGATTTTCTTTGCTCTGTGTCCTCAGGTATTTGTAGAAGTTTAAAACCTTGTAAATTATGAGACTAATATAGTCCCAGTTCTGTGGTAAGAATATGCAGTAGAACTTTTGGGCAGTTAAGTGGCACAGCAGATAGAGTGCTGAACCTAGAGACAGGAGAATCTGAGTTCCAAATTGACCTCAGATACTTACTAGCTTTGTGACCCTGGGCAAGTCATTTAACCCTGTTTACTTCAGTTTCCTCATTGGTAAAATGAGCTGGAGAAGGAAATGGCAAACCACTCCAGTATCTTTGCCAAGAAAACCCCAAAAATGGGGTCACAAAGAGTCTGGCACGACTGAAGTAACTAAATAGTAGAGACCTTTAAATAGATTAGCATTTGGTGACTGTTAAAATCTATTCCACATGCACTGGGATTTTTTAATGCATAAAAAGTAGAATAATGATTGTCAATTAAGAAAGGAATGCATCATCCAGAATGAAGAAGCAGGTGTTCACATTCTGGTGTTGGGGAGAAAAAAATAGAGTAGCATGAAACAAAAAAAAAAAATCACTGTAAAAATTGAAAGCATGAAAATGAGAGGAAATAGGTGGCTAAATTGCAAAAGACTCTCAAATTCCAAACCAACTATCTCCAAACACTGTCGAAGCAATAGGCCTGACTCTATTTCTAAAAAACAGAATGGAAGGACAACCAACCAAATTAACAAGAATTTGTTAAGCATCTGTTATGTGCCTGTTCCTGAACTAGGCTCTGTGAGTCTATAGACATAAATAAAAGTCAAACTTGCCCTCAAAGAGTTAACATTTTATTGGAGGAAGCACAATGTGTGTGTGTGTGTGTGTGTGTGTGTGTGTGTGTGAATAGGTACAAACAAAATATCTATAAAGTATATGCTGTCTTTGTTCAATCACTGATTCATGTTTGACTATTCATGACCCAAATTGGGATTTTCTTGGCAAAGATACAGGAGTAGTTTGTTATTTCCTTCTCCAATGGATTAAGGCATTGGTTCTTAACCTTCCTAATGCCATGACCCTTTAATACTCATATGTGGGTGTATCTGCACATGGGCAGACCCTCCTGGAGACGGATAGAGGAGTGGTGTCTTGGTTCCTAAGACCATTGGAAATATGTGTTTTCTGATGGTCTTAGGCGTGACCCCTGTGACCCCTGGTGAAAGGGTTGTTTGACCCCCAAAGGGGTCACAACCCACAGGTTGAGAACCGCTGGATTAAGGCAAAGAAGTTAAATGACTTACCTAAGGTCACACAGTAAGTTGTCTGAGGCCTGAATTGAACTAAGGTCTTCTTGACTTCATGCCTGGCATTCTATCCACTGAGCCGCCTAGGTGCTATCTTACTATTGCCCAATTTCTCATACATTATCAACTCCCTATTAAGCTTATTCATTCTCATCTTTCTAGTCCAAATAACATTTTCCTCAACATCTAAAACAGTTGTAAAATACAAACTGAGGATCACTTCCTTCTTTATATCATCAATTACCATTGTTTCATTTGTGGCTATCAGTAGTCCTATTCTTTCTTTGATCCTCTTTGCTACAAAGAACCTTTGCTACAAAGGTTGTATAGCTACAACCTCCCATCCCCTCTGTTTTGTTATCCCTAGCCTTCATTCCCATCCTTATCACATGGGCTTTAGCACTCTTTTTTTCTTTTTCTTTTTGGGCTTTAGCACTCTTAACTGTCTTCTTACAGAATTGTGCCATACTTTTCATATTCTTTTACCTACCCTTGCTTTTATTTTCTGTACATGTTGAATTGAAATTGTTGGTAAGTTCCTTGGACATCCATATCAACAAAGCGTAAGCTGATACGGCAGATATTTCTCCCAAATTGTGAGTCATTTTCTTAGTTATGTCCTTGATGGTAAGTACAAGGAGGATGGATAAGGAAGCCCTCCTCTTTGCCAAGGCAAACTTCTCCACTTATACCCAGGATCCAAAGCCTCTAGTCTCTGACACCTTGTCCTATTAATCATTCTTTTTTATAGCTGTGGGAAACAGAGACAGTTTCACGCCTGCTGTGTTATGAATCCATACCTGGTCCACCAAAATATAAGGGATTTCCTGAATCTGACATGTCAGTCACGCACACAGTAGTGGAGGTAGGGAAAAGAGAGAAGGCAGGTGTGAGTCTAATCATCTCTCAGAGGGAATAATAACATTAACAGTTCATATATGTGGTAGTTCATATTTATACATTAAAGTTTGTGAAGTGCTTTTCTCTCTATAATCCTGTAAAGTAACATATTATCTCCACTTTACAGATGAGGAAACTGAGGTTCTGAAGAGATTATGTAACTTGTACATGGTCACATTGTTATATATCTGAAGTGGGGTTGTTATCCAAGTTTCCCAACTCCGAGTATCATGATCATACCTGGCTCCAGTCTACCTTTACAATCTTGTCATAAATGATTACAATCCCCTTCCTGTACTTAAAGTTTCTAGACTAGGGGTTCTTAACCTTTTTCATGTCATGGACCCCTTTGTTAGTCTGATGAAACCTGTATATTTTCTCAGTATGATGTTTTAAATATATAAAATAAAATATATAGGATTAAAAAGCAAAGCAACTATATTGAAATAATTAGCAGAATATTAAAATAGCAAGTTCCAGACCTCCTTTTAAGAACCCTTGGTCTTGCCATAGCCCAACTGGACTTTTTGCCTTTGTTCACACATAACATCCTGCCTCTCACTTCTTTGCCTTTTATCTTTGGAAAGCACTCTTCTCTCAAGTCTGTCTTTTAGAATCTAGTTTCATCTCAAGTGTTTCTTCTACTTTTCTTAATTTCTCCAGCTGCTAGAGTTTCCCCCTGAAATTACCTTGTATTTATTTTGCACATATTTTGCATGTATATATTACATATGTTTATGTATCTGTGTGGATATATGTACACACATAAATACATACATACATGAACATTGTCTTTGACGGCAGTTACTGTTTCAATTTTGTTATTTTGTTTTCTACTCCTAGTACCTCCTACAGTATACCTGGTACTTGGGAGATGCTTTAAAAAGTGCTTGTTGAATGACTAATCTATCTACTACACCAATCTTACTTTCCTTTAGCCCAGCGGTTCTCAACGGGTCAAACAACTCTTTCACAGGGGTTGTCTAAGACCATTGGAAAACACATATTTCTGATGGTCTTAGGAGACATTGCTCCTCTATCTGTCTCTAGGTGGGTCCGCCCACATGCAGATACGCCCACATACAAGTATTAGAGGGTCGTGCCATTAGGAAGGTTGAGAACCACTTCTCTAGACTGTTCCTATGAATAGGTTGTTGGTGGGAACAAATGGATACCCTTGTACTAATGGCTTATCCATTAGAGAAGATATGGAGAAACTAAAACTTGTTCTGAAGTGAATAAATAACTTTAATTCTGTCTTCAAACATCCTTTTATTCTGGATTGGAAGGAAGAGAATTACTGGCAACAAGGGACATTTGATACTTTCAGGGTGAATAAATTAATTATTTTAGTACATTTACAATACTACATAGGGCAGCTAGGTGGTACAGTGGACAGTGACAGGCCTTTCTCATCTTCCTGACTTCAAATCTGGCCTCAGACCATTACTAGCTGTATAACTCTGAGCAAGTCACTTAACCCTGTTTGCCTCAGTTTCCTCATCTGTAAAATGAGCAGGAGAAGGAAATGGCAACCCACTCAAATATCTTTGCCAAGGAAACTCCAAATGGGGTCATGAAGAGTCAGACATGACTGAAAAATGACTGAACAACAACAACAGCTTAACAACATTTATTTTATATTTTCATAGAGGCAGTCAGGGAAAAACAATTTAGAAAACCTTATAGACATGGATTATGGGAAATTGTGACCAATTTGGCTTTGAAAAACAGTGGAAAGCAAAGGAAGGGAAAATGAATCTATGGAGAACTTGATACGAGACCCACCTGATAGAATTCCAAAAATATTTACAAGTGATACTGGAAAAAGGCAACAAACAGATTGAAAAATGGAACAGATCTGTGTACAGTTCTATATATAAAAGTTATTTTCATCCACATTAGAACTCTAACATTTCAGGCCTCAATGTAATTTATGAGTAAGTAGATAAAGCAATAAAGATGCAGATGGGAATGAGCTATTAGACCGGACAAAGTTCCCAAAGAAGAAATTTGTGTCGGAGGCAGTCTTCAACATATTGTCAATGACAACTTGCTCAGGATGTGGTATAAAATAGGGTGTCAAACTCAAATAGAAAGGGATCCCTGTGGACCCATATTGATTTAGAGAGTAATAAACTAACATTATCAATGTCATAATGTATTTTTATTTATTTTTTTAAACATTTCCCAATTAGATTTTGATGTATTTTCACTCACCTGTGGGCTATGAGTTGGACACCTCTTGTGTAAAATATATCACCCAGGAAATCAATCAATCAATTAAGTGCCTATTTTGTGACAGGCACTGTACTAAGTGCTAAGGATACAAAAAGAAGCAAAAGACAATCCCTGCCTTCAATTAGCTAACAATCTTATGGGAGAGACAACATGCAAACAAATATATACAAAGCAAACTATATACAGGACAAATAGGAAATGATCAACAGAGGGAAGGCACCAAAATTAAGAGGAAATGGGGGAGGTTTTCTGTAGAATGAGATATTTTAGTTGAGACTTAAAGGAAGCCACAGAGGTCAGCAGGCAGAGCAGAGGAGGGAGAGTGTTTCAAGGATGGGAGACAGTCAGAGAAAAAGCCCAGGGTCAAGAGATGGAATGTCTTGTTTGTGGAACAACCAGGATGCCAGTGTCATTGGATTGAAGAGTGCATAGCATGGAGTAAGGTGTAAGAACACTGGAAGGTTAGGAAAGGGCTAAATTATGAGGGGCTTTTAATGCCAAACAAAGCATTTTGTTTTTGCTCCTGGAAGCAATAGGAAGATGCTAGAGTTTATTGAGTAAGGACATGACATGATCGAACTTGTGCTTTACGAAAATCACTTTAGTGAATGAATAGAGGATGGTTTGGAGGTGAGTAATTGGAAAAGGGATGACAGTCACAAAGAGTAAGGAATAATGGATGGATGGTTCATTGATTTCTAGTTCATTGGGTAAAATCTTTATGAAGGATTTATGGGAGGACATGAACAAAAAGATATAGATTAGTTGTAATCTTCACTGCTGGAAGAGGGTACTCACATTGATGACATCATGGGCCATTGAAGTACTTTGCAGCATAGTATAGCAGGAACAGACTGTCCTTGGTTTTAATCATAATTCTGCCATTAATAGCTATGTGACTGGACAATTTACTTAACTTCTCTGTCAGTTTTCTCTTCTGTAAATGTGGAATAATAATACTTTTGCCAACTACATAAAAAAGGTTGCTGTGATAAAAGCGTAAACCTTAAAAATGCTATATACATGTAAACTATTATTTTTAAACATTTAATAACTGAAAGGACTTTTGTTTCTTATGGCACATAACTCAGTATAGAGTATCAATCAATTAATAAACATTTATTAAGTGTCTGCTAAGTGCTGGTGATGCAAAAAGAGACAAAAGACAGTCCTGACCTCAAGGAGCTCACAATCTAATGGGGAAAACAACGTGTAAACCAATATAAGCAAAGCAAACTGCAGGGTGTCCCTAAAGTCTGGACACATAGGAAATCTCATTAACTGTGCATATTTTCAAGAAATGAAATGAATGAAAATTTCAACATTTTATTTAATTAGCATAAATGAGATTTCATAGGAAGACATAGGAGACACATAGGAAATCTCGTTAATTAATTAAATTAATCCCGTTAGTATGGAAAATAGTCCCCAATAGCTAATGAAAGCTTTTATTCCATATGAAATTGTCATGGCTAAAATTTATGCTAATTAAATAAAATGTTGTTGAAAATTTCATTCATTTCATTTCTTGAAAATAGGCATAATGAGATTTCCTATGTGTCCAGACTTTAGGGACACCCTGTATACACAGAATAAATAGGAAATAATAACAGAGGGAAAGTACTGAATTCAGAGGTGCTGGGGGAAGGCTTCCTGTAGAAGGTGGGCTTTTAGTTGGCACTTAACAGAAGCCAGGGAGGTTAGTATTCAGAAAGAAGGGAGAGCAGTCTAGACATGGGTGACAGTCAGAGAAAATGCCTGGAAAGGGTGTGTCTTGTTCATGGAACAGTCAGGAGGCTAGTGTCACTGGATCGAAGATTGTTGGTATAAGGTATAAGAAGACTGGAAAGATAAGAGGGGGCTAGGTTATGAAGGGCTTTGAAAGCCAAACACAGCATTTTGTATTTGCTCCTAGAGACAATAGGAAACCCCTGGAGCTTATTAAAACCTAGAGAGATGAGAGTGGAGGAGAGAATGATTAAGAGTATTAATAAAAATGTGGCTAACTGTCACAATATTCAAGGATTGAAATACTCAATTTAGGGATTGTCATTTGCTCCTACCTTTCTTCCTCAGCTTTATTAGGAAGGAATCTATTTTGCAGTAGATAGTGTAATGAAGAAAGGAAAGGAGAAAATCTAAACCAATCAATTTCAGCAATTGATTATTAATCCTTGCCATCCCTCACACTAGTTTTGGAAAATGTTGTATCACTTTTCTGTGTTAAGAGCAAAAATTGTTCCTCTTTGTTGCTTGGTTTGATTTGGGCTCTTCAAAAGTGTTTTCCATTGTCTATGTGCATGGTTTGGAAATAGTTTCTGCCAGCATATTCAGGATCAGTTAGTATGCAAAATAAATAGTATATCCATTTATCTTTCATTGTAACAACTGCTGTGAATAGGTGTATAATTTTCTAATTATCTGAAATTTGAGGTAATTCATTCTAGGTTTTGAATATTGACTCTATTGAGAAAATCTAAATGAATAAAAAACTGAAAGAATTGAGGGAATTATCAGCTGAGACTGTAGCTGAAGCAAAAGCCCAAAGTAGAAATATATATCAATGAGACAGATAAGCTCAGTAGAGAAGGAAAATCAAATGGAAGCTAGAGAGTTCAATGCAACATGATAGGGAGAGTTTACTCTTTTGTTTAAAGAGTGTAACTTTACACATACATCATTAGCTGCTAGAGTTACTTAGCTAATACTGTTAATTAGTGAAAGGGGAATGGGTGGGGATGCAAAGGATTGATAATGTAGTCTTTAAGCTCCTAGTTCCCACCAGCTGGAGACAGATGACAATTTTGATCTGACAAATTTGGGGCAGACAGAGTAATGGAAAGAAAACTGACCTTGGGTCAAGGCATCTGGATTTGAGTTCTGACTCTGCTCCTTACTAACCTGGTTATCTTGGCCAAAACATTTATACTCTATAAACTTCAGTTTCCCCACCTGTAAAACTTAGATAATGATACTTGTGCTCCTTTCAGATATTCTGTTATAGCTGAAATTGCCTGGTTTGCACTCCAAGATTCATTGCGCTTGAAAGGAAGGATGGTGATGGTTGATGCAGAAATGTATGGGGGCTTAAAAAAAGGACTAAGTTGAACATGATGGGAAGAAGAGTGAAAATGATGCCTTGTTAGCAAAGTCAGGCAGTTGCCCTCTCCAACTGCTCCAATAAACTGCTCCAAGGCAGTATATTCCCTGCCTTGATGAGAGAAACATCCTGTTCCAACTTGTCCCTGTGAAAGGGACAGAGAAACAATTGAGGGAGTAGGACTTGAGAAATCAGTTACAGTCACCTGGGAGCAAAACCCAGTACTAGACTGTCTGCTTGAGTCTAGCCCCTTTTATTCTCCAGGATAGACTTGCTGGGTCTGAGCCTGAGCTTCTAAGTCACCCCATAGTAATCTACTAAGGAGATTTTGCCCTGAATAGAAAACCTTAGGCAATTTCCCATTCTGTCATTATAATGTCATTCTCCTCATAATCTTTTTGAGGTAGGAATGGAGGTCCCTTTACATTTCAGAAAGGAAGATGAAAGCATGGAGGGTGAAAGGAGATTGACTTTATCCTAGAAATATTGCTTTCTGTATACATAAGTTTAAGCACTCTGACAAAGGAACATATCTATCCTTTATGTATCTTATGAAAAAACAGAGGACACAACCTTCTGAAAACTTCTTCAGACCTGACAAAGGAAGGTGATATTTTCAAATTAGTGTGTGGAACATTAATTATGGCCTGAATTTTATGGAGCCAAATCTGTTTTCCATAAGAGAATTCAGGTTCAGACTGAAGCTAGGTATTCTGATTGATTTCACTTGGGTAATCTATCCTCTGGAGGCAGCTAGTTGGCACAGTAGATAGAGTTTCAAAACCTGGAGTCAGGAAGACTTATCTTCATGAGTTAAAATTTGGCCTTAGACATTTACTAATTGTGTGACCCTGGGCAAATAACTAAACTCTGTTTGTCTCAGTTTCCTCATCTGTAAAATGAAATGGAAGAGGAAATAACAAACCACTCCAGTATCTGTCAAGAAAACCCAAAATGGGGTCATGAAGAGTCAGTCACAACTGAAAAATGACCAAACAACAATCTTCTCAGGTCACCAGGCCATGTATAATTTCGGAACTCCAATATATGCAAGATTCTTTACCATTCTCAAGGTTTTATTAGAATCAAGAGGTCTGAAAAAAAAACCTGAATATAGCCAATAGCACAAGAGAATAATATTGTGAATGGCAGAATGGTGTCAGGAGAAGAGCGTTGCACTTGGCAGGAAGTCCTTGCTCTGACAATTACCAGACAAGGGATTATGGACAATTCTCTCCATAAAATGTGAGCTTCTGGAGGGTTGGGATTTTATTTTTGTTTTCATATTTCCAGCACCCACCACAGTGCCTTGCACAGTGTAGGCACCTAATAAATGTTGGGTCAATTGAACTGAACTGATGATCATCAGTGTTTTCATTTGCAAACTGGATATGATAAAGCTTGTACCACCTGCCTCAAAGGGTTGTGGGAAAAGCTCTTTGTAAAATGCAAACTGTTATATAAATGAGAGTTATTATATTAGTAACAATAATACATCAAAGGCATGCTTCCTGAATATACCATCAAAAATAAGACGTTAAGATAGCCACAATTTCTACTTTAGTTCTCTGTAGTTCTTAAGGACATGGGTTATTAGTAGTAATAACTCATACTTATGTAGTGCTTTATAGTGCCATATAAATCAGTGATATCTAAGACCAGAAGAGGTGGTAGGTCAGTCATGTATTCAGAGTAAAGGGTAACATGTGGATAGTTCAAGTGCTACATTTGTATCCATAAAATATTTTAAAAAATAAACAAAAAACTCCCCACAAAGGACAGTCTTTAAAAGCACATTCAGAAGCACTAGTGACTTTATGAAAAGACATGGTAAGAAACTGCCAAAGAGTGAGAAGGTACGGAGAGGTTGTGATCTGTACTGCTGGAAGAAGCCAGGAGGCTATTTACTTATTAATACTTTACAAAAAAAGTACCTAGATTGTTTCTTTCACCTATTAACTAATTTGTTCTTTCTCCTCACCTAAAATTTTGGGTTGACTTTTGGAATAAGTGGCTCATATGTGGATAGGAGTAGTTCTGAAAGCAAAAATAGTTCTGGCAAGCAAAAGTGGACATGTTTTTACAAGGTCTCCTTGCTTCTCTTCTGGCCTCAAATATGATACTATTCATAAGTTTTTCTCCACTTTTTATGTATTTGATTTTCCTATCTTTAAGACATGCATATATGAACTTTCCACATATTTTCTACCTCCCTTTAAAAGTTATTTTAAAAGTCTTTTTAGAAAAGTCAGACAGGCTGTGATCTGCATTGGTGGAAGGGTCTCTATATGGTTGAGACCATGGGCCCATCAAAGCATAATGAGAAACCAGAAAGCTATTTCTTTATTAATAGGAGTAAGGGTTTCATTAGAAATGGAGACAAAAAATAAAATTATCTGTATAAAACTGTTAATAAATATGCCCTGACTGACTGGTTGACTATAACTAGAAAGAAAGGTTTGGCAGCTTTCATCAGTGTGGCAGTATAAACATGGTTGGGGTGAGGATGATAAAATTACTCAACCAGATTTAAATCACAAATTAGTCCCTGCTCTAGTTATTTCTATGACACATATACATCATTCCTCCCACCTTTTATATCTAAGTTTAAATGATCAATTTTCAGAATTTGGCTGGCAGATTTAAATTCTTAGTCCTAAAATACGTAACACACACATACATCTATCCTTATTTCCTTTGAGACTCATGACAGAGACCCCATGTCTGTGCTTTTCTGTATCAGTCTTGCATAGACTGGAAAAGCAGCAGAGGCTCCTGCTGGATTGCTAATGGGCTCGTCACTCTGAAGTGTGAAACCTATGGGCACCTTGAGATCCAATTTCCAGTTATTTCCCGACTTACCACACCAGTTCACCTTCCAATTACGATTAGCATCTACTCCACGGCAACGGAACCTTGAGTTCCTTGACCTTGTTTTCCTCCAAAATCGATCCTAACCTCAATTAGGAAAATAGATGAAGAAAAAGAAAATCTATAGGTTAGTCACATGTACAATAATTGATCAACTACTCAATTAATTTAAGTACTTATACGTGATTTTTTTTTGAGCATCTAAGAAAGGAGATAGTGGAGGCAGTTAATAGAGAGAATATTGGATTGATAATCAAAGGATGGAGGTCCTAGTACTGGCTCTGCTTCTAACTATCTGTGTGACTCTGGACAAGTCACTTTGCCTATCTCAGCCTTCTCTTTCAGAAAGCTGGGACTAAATTCCTAAAGGCCCTTCCAGCTCTAATATTCTATGTCCTCTGGTTTATCCAATGTCTAGTGGAAAGACAAAATGGCTTACATTGGTCCAGCTAAAATGGTATCCATCAACATTAAAAACAGGCATGATGTAAAAATAGAGGTGATTTAACATTTTCCTCATGGCAGGATCACTCCGATATGTCTGAAGAGCCTAAAAGACAAAGAATGAATTTCTTTTACAGTTCAGCACAAAAGAAACGTCTGGATGACAACTAAAAAAAGATATTATAAGAAACTATATGGGGAAAAGTCTAACACATTCAAAAGAAATACAACCGTAACACCAGTGGGTTCAGGTATCACCGAGGAGGGTGGAGGTGATCATACCAGATATATTTATCAACATATCTAACCCTTTGTCTCTGAAGATGTAACCAACCACACCTTGTTATAATAATTAGCTGCTTTGACTCCTAAGGGCAATATAATGTATCTTCAGGTCCACATGTTACCTTCCTCTGCTGCTTTGGGGGATTTATATTAAATGAAAAATGAGAAATATAATCCCAGTTGCTCTGAGCTCCCAATTAGGAGGCTCCTAACATTTAGGCAGAGGTTTGGCTCTTTGCTTTAATTTTCATTTCTACATATTGCTAGCTATCTACTGGTCTCTTTGTGGTTGAAACAAAATTCAAGTTACTGGAAATATTTAGGTGATGAAGTGGCAGAGTATATCATAGTGTCTATTAATAGATAAGCACTGGAAGGGGAAGTTGGGGAAAGATTGGAACTTTTCTTGGAACTTTCTTCAGTCACTGAGGATGGGTACAGCTGGTGACTTCAGCCTGAGTTTTCTGAGCTGAGTTGCCTTGATGGCCCTTCTCAGTCTCTCCCTTCTCAGCTGAAGCTCATTTCTTTTTTTTTTTTTTTTCCCCTCTTTCCTTTTGCCTGTTGTCCCTATGCTAACAATTCTTTACAGTTTAGCTCTTGAGGTGCTAACTCATTCTTTGCTCTCCAACATTTTCTCTCTGTCTTCAACTCTCTTCTCCGTTTCCCTCTCAGAGTCTTTGGTTGGAATGGCCCTCTGTCCTTTCCACTGTCAGATGTTCCGATCCCTGGGTTCTGAAATGGCATGCTGTTTTTTTTTAAACTGACAGGGCTGGGTGGGTTTTTTCCTAGCAACCTGAACAGAATTCCTGTGTGGTCTCATCTCACTTCAAGTAATGGTGTTAAAGGACTCCTAAATTGGTCAAAGATTTTTAATACACTTATTTAAAATGCATTTGTTTGGTTCAAAAGAGATATCTAGGCTTTGTTCACACTTAATTTATAACTGCTTTATTGACTCAATGGAGAGTTCTGGGCTCTCTATAATTATTGAGGTAGGGATATGGGATATCTCTCTTGAAGTATCTGATTATAAAAATATAAACCAACAAAAGAATTATTCATTTCACTCATTCTGCCTTGAGACTTTTGTCTCATACACAAACTATTCTGCTTTTGCACCTGCCGATCTGATTGGTTTCAACACCATGGAACAAGATGCTCCTACACTAGGTACCATCGGGTGTCTTCCCTCCAGTCCACATTTTCCTGTCTCTTTTTACATGTTGTCTCCCTTCATTAGATTATAAGCTCCTTGAAGGCAGGGACTGTCTTTTTTTTAATTAATTGTATCCCTAGCACTTTTCACAGTGCCTGGCACATGGTAAGCACTTAATAAATGTTTATTGGATTAAACTAACCACATGTATGTAAAACATATTAAAACAGAAGAGTTAATTGAGAGATATTAGAACTTTGGAAAGTGTGTGCAGAAGTAAAGTAGGGTTATTTTGAAGATAATACACTTATTTGACAATCTTCAAACCTGAGAGAGGAAGCGTGCTGTAGGGTATTTTAGTAAGGATTTGAGAATTGAGGAAGAAATGGAGGCAATTACTGTGAAACTACAACATAGATCACATAAACAGAGGGAGAATACTGTTGATGCTTTTCTAATGCAGATGACCAAAATGAAATAGAAGAAAGGTATAATAGTGATATAGCATCTAAATTACCTTGCTTAAATTTTCTTCTTGGATGAAAGAAGCAATACACAAAACTGCTGCTTTAGAAGTTATTATTATTATTATTATTTTTCACCAAGAAAACATTTGTTAATGAGAATATAAAGTGACTATATTAAGTTTGTAATAGGCAAAGAAAGGAATCCTAATGATCATATAGGAATGTTAAACGTCAAAGAAGTAGATTTTTTCAAATTCAGAAAGATAATGGTATAAGCGTATGACTAGAGATTCTAAAAGAGAAGATGGCTTAATGCCAGTCCCTTGTCCTATGCTTTCTATCTTGCTCCTTCCTGAATTCTCTAGATCTTTGCATTGGCGATTATCATTCATGGATCTTCCATCTCTCTCTCTTTCTCTGACTCTCACTTCTTAATTTTGGGCCCTGAATTCATTTCCATCTGTAATATATAGCAGAATGATATTATACACAAATCCTAGTACCTGGAAGATATCATCATCTACAGACTAGACATCACTCATCTTTCTACATTTGGACATCATATAAGACCTTTTCCATTACAATGGTGAACAGTGTTAGAAATTGTTTATTTTTTATTTTTCAATTGATGTTAATAAACTGAGAGTCAGTCTTAGGTCACCGAGCCAAGTTATCTCTGTCATTACATTTATCAAAGAATCTTGAATGATTTTTTAGGGGACTTTATCTAGGTCATATAGTAAATCCCTCTTATTAACATGTGATCAGAATGAGGAAGTATCCCACAGGACTGCAGAACAGTGGAAAATTTACTGTATGGGACATCAAGATTATAAAATAGGGCAGTGGGAGAGGTCAGAGATACAGTCACATGGAGCATATTGAGGTCCAGCATTTAATAAAGGATTCACAAGGAGGGGCAGTTACGTGGTGCAGTGGAAAAAGCACCAGGCCTGGAGTCTGGAAGACTCCTCTTCTTGAGTTCAAATCTGGCCTGCTTGCCTCAGTTTCCTCATCTATAAAAAGAACCGGAGAAGGAATTGACAAGCACTCCAGTGTCTTTGCCAAGAAAACCACAAATGGGATCACGAAGAGTCAGATATGACTGAAATGATCGAATAACAACAGCAATCACAAAGAGAGGGATGATTGCACTTCTGACCTGGAATGACCCTCATCATCAGTCTGCTAGCTGATGCTATCATCTTTATCTTTTGGGATCACTTCCAACCCTTATTTAGTGATGAATTCTCTTGCCACAGTTGTGAGAGTCATCTCCTTTCATTTTCCTCTGATTTTAAAAAAAGACTTGATCTTTTATATTTAGGTCATATATTCTTTAGGAACTTAATATGGTATGTGGTATAAGATGCAGGTCTGAACACACACATACACACACACGTGTAGCCATGTGTATATACACACATATTACCAAACTGCTTGCCAAGTTTTTCAGCTTTGTTTTTGTTCAATCATTTTCAGTTGTGTCTGACTCTTTGTGATTCCATTTGGGATTTTCTTGGCAAAGATACTGGAGGGGTTGGCCATTTCCTTCTCTAACTCATTTTATAGATGAGAAAACTGAGGCAGACAGGATTAAGTGACTTGCCCAGGGTCACACAGCTATTAAGTGTCTGAGGGAAGATATGAACTCAAGAAGACGAGTCTTCCTGACTCTTGTCCTGTCACTCTATCACTGTACCACCTAGCTGCCCTAGCAGCTCTTTTTAATGGGGAGAACTCCTAGAAGCAGTTTATATTCTTAGATTTATCGAATACTAGGCAATTGAGTTGCATTGTTTCTATTTCTTGTTTTTATAGTAAGTTCCATGGATCTACTCTTCTGTTTTTTTAGCCAGGACTAAAAAGTTTTTGTAACTAATACTTTATAATATAATTTGATATCAACAAGTATTATTTCTCCTTACTCCTACTTTATTTCAGGATTTCTTTTGAGTTTCTAGACCTTTTGTGCTTCCAAATGAATCCTTTATTAGAGGTATTGTTGAGGGAGATTTCTGTTTGGGTATAGGTTGGATGAGATGATCTCTGAGATCCCTTCCAATTCTGTGATTCTGTGACAAAGATCTCAGAAGAATCGCAATTGGGGGGGCGGAGCCAAGATGGCGGTGTAGCAGCAGCAACATATCGCAGCTCTCACATAGCCACCCCAAAATACCCATAAAATAGGACTCTAAACCAATCCTAGAACTCCAAAACGCACACAAGGATACTTCCCACTAAAGTCAG
>JAQQSV010000443.1:0-67317 GCA_028646515.1 Pseudochirops corinnae
ATTCAGAGAAAGATCTAGAAAGAACAGTTTAAATGGAGACTGAAGCAATCTACATGCTAATCATTCTTTTCCATGTTTGGTTTCGTTTCTTCTTTCCCATTGTTCACTCCATTGGTTACAACCCTTCTATACAACCAGACTAATGTCCAATGTGAAAGAATTTGCAGATACTATACTTGATTGCATACTGCCATGGGTGGTGAGGGGGGAGGGAGGGAGGGAAGAAAATTTAAAACTCAAGGAATTGTGGAACTGAATCTTGTAAACTAAAAGTAAATATATAAATAAATTTTTAAAAAAGAATAAAATAATTTCCCAATATCTATAAGCAAAACCTTGAACAAAAAACATAGCATTGCCTCAAGATCCACTAGAATTCCCAGAAGTTATACACACACACACACACACACACACACACACATGGGAGTCAGGAGACATGTATATGTCTATGTATGTATGTATATATAGGTATATGTATATGCACATGCATGTGTATTGTGAAATGAGAACTTTAGAGGAAAGAATACGAAATGAAAGAAAATGAGAGTTTTAAAGGAAAGAATTGGAAGAAAATTTCATATGGATAGTACAAAACATTACTCAAGAAATACTTTGAAAATTAAAAGGGAAATCAATGGCAACATGAGATGACTAGAGATACTTGAACAAAATCAAAAGACAAAAGAAATAGAAGAAAATATAAGGTATTTCTTAGCAAAAACAACTATATTGGGAAAATAGGTTAAGGAGAAATAATCTAAGATTCAACAGAGCACCAGAAAACCATTATAATAACAAAAAGCCTGGAGATCACATTTCAACGAATAATTTTAAAAAATTCCCAGACACCTTAGAACCAGAGTGCAAAAGGAAAATAGGAAGAATCCACTGCTTACTTCCTAAAATAAATCACCAAATGAAAATTTCCATTGTATCACAGCCACAAAATAGAGCTTCCAGATCAAAGAAGAATTCTACAAGCAGTCAAAAACAAAGAGTTCAACTAAGAAGGAGCAGGATCACACAAGAATTAGCAGCTACCACCATAAAGAATAAACAATAAAAATTCTAATAGTTGTGACCTTATTTACTCCATTTCAGACTTAGGAAATCTATCAAAAATAAACTGGAATGAAGTTGAGTAAGTAAAAAGAGTTTTGGAAAAGTTGGATACATCCCTGGTGATTACTGAATGAAATATAAAGGAATATAAAAATGGGAATAATCAGGGGACCCAACTTGCTATGAATCCTTTCCCTTGGGGCCCAAGCTCCCATTGTGTTCTCAATCTGCTGTTCCATGCCTCTCTCATACACTCCAAAGCTCCTTGGTTGTAGTCTCTAGAAGAAAGGAAGGTGACAAAAAGAAGCTAGAAAAACAAGTTTGGAGCATGGCAACTCAACCAAGCCTTTGTGTGAGGCATAAAATTAAGATACCTTTAAAGGAAGCGATTTCATTCCTTTCCTATAAAAGAAAATAAATGAATTTTGTGACAATTGTTCTCCGTTCTGCTTGTAGCCAGAAATATTTTCTTCTGGTTTATAGGTATTCTTTTCCCCCTATCTAGCTGAAGTTGCTGGACACGTAACTACCAGATAAATATAATATGCTTCCATTTTTTCCTAAAAAGGTAAATTGGAGAGAAATGATGAGGTAGAATATGATCATTCCTTAAAACAAATCCAAATGAATGGTTGTTGCTATTTATCCTTTTCTTAACTGTCAGAAAACCAAAGTTTCTAATATGAGATGCAAACCTTGGCTTACATCCCAATGTCAATGGCATGCTTGCTCTTAAATGTTTCTACACATCCATGTGGGTCCAAAGTGAAAATGAGTAAGAGTGAATCATCATTGCTTCACATTATAATAATCTAATCTGTAGTTTGCTCTGCCTGTTGTACAGTACTTTGTGGTATGGTAGCACCATTTTTGTATTAAAAGCAAGAAATTTAGGCTAGCTCTGCTCTCCTTAAATGGGAAATTCATTAGACATATGGTGACAGCAGCTGGGCTCGTATCCATACCATTTTAGATATGCTTATATTTATTCTGTGTGTTTGGTCCTAATCTTGAAATGCAAAAGACATATGGACACAGCAGCTGGGCTATCATCAATCGAGACTCTAGCAATGTTCATTTTAACAACATATATTAAAAAAGGAGAGCATTACTATTTTTCTACTTCCACTTCTGCATCCTACTTGCTGTCTCTTTCCAATTCCCTGGGTTTCCAGGAACGTTTCAAGTATACCAGATACAAAAATATATTGCTTCTTTGCCACTCTGGTACAAATTCAATAACTATTCATTTACTTCCTCAAAATCATTTATTAAGCACCAAGTACATCATTTGTACTGGTTCCAGCAAAGATACACAAATATACTCTTTGGATCTGAGGGTGATACACATTTCAGATAAGAAAATGTCTCTGTCCTTCTGAAGTTCAATGTATAAAAGGGGGAAAGAAACAAACATAACTGCAATACATGGTATTCTGTGGTAAGGAGTTTTGATAGAGAAAGAAAAATGTTATGTGAGTTCTGAGAGCATCAAACCAAGTCAACAGCTATTTATTAAGTGCCTACTATATGCCAGGTACTTCTTGAGACCCCAA
The DNA here is from genome assembly GCA_028646515.1 of Pseudochirops corinnae. Lineage (NCBI taxonomy): Eukaryota > Metazoa > Chordata > Mammalia > Diprotodontia > Pseudocheiridae > Pseudochirops > Pseudochirops corinnae. The sequence goes on from JAQQSV010000443.1 coordinate 2,619, forward strand.
GAATACAAAGAATGTCAAAACAATGGTGCCTGTTCTCAAAAAACTTACAATTGAATGGTGATAAAGGCCATGTGCATATGTGACTTTTTCCAAGATTAAAAAAAACAACATTGTTTTAAAATACTCAAATGATGACATGGAAAGAACACTAGATTTGGCTTCAGATGATCTGGGTTTGAATACTAGCAGATGGGGATAAGGAAAAGTTTATTTTAGAAGGTAGCCATGGAACCAAATAATTCTAATAGAAGATATTAAACATTTCAATGAACAAATACTTTCCAACAAATGAAACTGAATTGAAATTGCCTGAATAAGGTAAAAGAAGTATAACAAATTTTGTAAAACCCCTTGAAATAGCAATGAACCAACTTTAAGAACCTCCAGAATATTTCAGGAGAGTATTCAAAAAATTAAGTGAAAATATGAAAGAAATGCAGTAGAAAATCAAATCTCTTAAAGAAGAGATCAACAAATCCAAGAAGAAAGTGCCATATTAAGAATAAGAGGGGCTTGCTCCAAAAGCATCAGATTATCTAAAAAGGATAAATATAGAATTGAAATGCAAAGATGCATAGAGAGAAAACTTAATTGCACAAAATCAAAAGAGATCAAATGGGAGGAACACACAAGTGATACACAAAATGAGAATATTAAACTTAAAGACTTAATACGAAGCTATAAGATAAGAATTATAGCTATATCTTCTAGAAAAAAATCATAAAAAAATAAAATCCTAAGGTACAGGAGACTTGTTCAGAAATAATGGAATTAAGTAAAAAAAAAAAAAATACAGATCAAGAGAATCCACACAAAAAAAGTTTAACTCGCCAAGAAACAAGATAGTCAAGCTTCAAAAGTATAATATCAAGGGAAAAAATTCACAGGCAGCAAGGAAAAGGTCTTTCCCTACTCTACTTCAAAATCAGAATAACACAGAATTTCTATATACTTATTTTTTAGAAAAAGATAAATTGGAATAGAATATTTGTAGAGGCAAAAAAGACCAATTCACACTCCTGAACTAATGTATGCTACAAAGTTGAGCCTAAGGATCAGAGAAAATAATTGAATGTTCAGAACAAGAGAAGAATCAAAGTCTTTTTGGCAAGAAAAAAATTAGTTTACATAAGCACACTAAATCAAACAGGAGAAAATTAAACATATTCAAATAATAAGAAATTAAAAGTTTTTATATGGTCAAGGTGAGAGAAGGCCATGAATACATATATGCATTATCTGAGACTTTGAAAAGAACAAAAAAAAAGAACTGACGAGCTAAAGAATTGAAGGAATAAAATAAATAATTGTGAAAAATCAGGATGAGGGTAGAAAGAAGAAAGAATGAATATTTAAAGGAAAATACTTTCCATTCATTAGTAAATCAGTATTAAAGATGGTGGAATAATATAGAGGAATTCCTCTCAGGTAGGAGGAGGAGAGAAGAAAATGAATGAAGGGACCAAGTACTTGAGAGGAAGAGATAAATGAGAGACTTGCAACTTCTCTCCCTGACTTTGAAGTGGAGGAAGAATTAGAATAGAAATTTCGGGGAGAAAAAGATCATCGAAGGAAGAGGAATGGGAATTGGTCACACAAGAAAGAAATTAAAGGAATACTCTGGGAAAGTCTTCAAGCAACATCATGGAGGTATAAAGGAATAAAACGGTGGTTTTACAAAGAACTCTCTGGGTTTGGGTGAGGAAACACATATTGGCACTCAGGAAGATCAATCGTTCCAAGGCTGGGCCTTAGATCTTTAACTAACAAGTTCTGGGAGGAGGAAGCTCTTAGAACTGCTTAGAGGTGATAGTTCAGAGGTTTTGACAAAAGAACATAGGCTCAAAAGAAGAATGGCATAACATTATAATCCCAGAATCAAAGATTTATGGCATTCTAGACTTTTAAAAGAACCTCAGCAGACATTCATATTCATAAAACAACATCTCCTCTAAAAAAAATATGTAGCAAGCAGCCATCCTGACTTTTCTGGAGGATTTCCAATGAAGGATAGCCCATCAAACCTAACATTGCTAATTCTACTTTTGGATAATTTTAAGAAGTTATTCTTTACATTGAACCTAAATTTACTTCTTTGCAATTTTGTCTCTTTCTGGTTCTGCCCTTAGATGACCAAAAGAACAAAATGTAATCCCCTTTCCACATTACAACTTTCAACCACTTAAAGATATTTATCTCATTCCAATCTTCACCTCCTTACTCCAATCTTTTATTTTTTCCATTTATATACACATTTTTTTTTTCAACCAATTCTCACATGCCATGGACTTAAAGGCACTTTACTATCCTACTTACCTTCCCTTGGACACTCTTGGGTTTATGAGCATCCTCCGTAAAGTGTGACACAAAAAACTGAACCCAATATGTGTTCTGACTAAAATACTAAGGCTGTTACTTCCCTATTGTCAGGTATGATGTCCATCTTTCCCCAAACGATATAACAAAATTAGCTTCCTTATATGGCAGGGTTGAACATGCAGCTGACTAAAACTGCCATTTTTTTTCAAACATCTATCTAACCATCCCATGCCTTGTACTTCAAAGTCCCTTTCTTAAACCCAAACAAAACTTTTATATTTTCTCACTTAACTTCATTGTATACATCACAGCCCAGGTTCTCAAGATGAAGGAGGGAGGGAAGGCAAAATAACCCATAAGTTTTCTTATAACTTCATAGTAAGAATACAGAATAAAGAACTCTAGACTGAGAAATCATAAATAAATACAAGGAGAAACCAAAGTAAATGTATTTCACCAGTTTCTTGAACTAAGAGAGAGACAGAAACCTGCAGGCACAAAGGAAGGAATCCAACCAGAAAAGTGCAATATGGGAGAATAGCGTAAGAAAGTCTTCCAGCACTAGGATCAAAAGAGAGCCAGGGAAGCCTACACAGCCAGTAACTGTGCACCAGGGTCACAGAAAAAGTCAAGTGCACTAGTGTGTAAACAAGGACCCCTAGATCATAAAGCTATGTTGTTCTAACCCTAAATCTGACTCAGCAGCCTACAGGGCTAGGGCCAAAGACAATAATTGGTATACAAACTGGATTAGAATGCCTAATTGCAGAATGTCACAATACAGACTGAAGAAGTTGATCATCCCAGTGCAGTCCAGCCCTGTGCCACCTACTCCATGCACTAATGTCTTTTGGACCCCTTTAGGCAGTTCTGCATAGTGTGATGGTTGAAGATGCTTTGGAAATTCTTGAAGAATACAACACTTTTTATCCAGTCTCTGGGTAGTATAGATACTGATCTTAAAATCAAAAGAACACCTCAACATTTTTCCAGAAGTACACAGAGGCAAGAATCAGCAAAAAGACCTGATTGAGGAAATAAGTTTGGAACTATGGATAAGTAAGAAAAAAAACTGTTCATAGTAAAAAAAAAAATATATATATATATATTATGGATCCAGGTTTGCTTGAGACATAAACAACAACAAAAAAAGAATAACTCTAGGTTATCTACTAGGTTATCTCCAATAAAATCATAGCTTTATCAGAAGCTTTACTAGAATTCCTAGAAGAAACCCCTAGAAGGGCTGAAAAATGATCGTATGGGAAAGGAAATGATAGCTGTAAAAGAAAGAATTGGAAAAAAGAATCAAAAGCTCAAGACAGGAGGTCCAGAAGCATATTCAATAACACACTCCTTGAAAATTATATTGACAACATCATTTCAGACCAGAACCAATGACTTCATGAGATGGCAAAGAACATTTGAATAAAATTGAGAGAATGAAATAATGTCAGAAAACCCAAGATATCCTATATCAAAACCAAATGACTTGAAAATAGGTCAAGAGGAGATAAACTGAAAACCATCCAACTACCTGAAAAATCTCAACCATAAAAATATCTGGATATAATATTTCAAAAATTCATATATAAAAACCACGGAATTCCATTAGAGAGAAAAAAGCAAACTTTTTTCTTCATTGAGGTTTGTAGTATATTTTCTCTTAGGAGTTTTCATTTTGAGGTTTCTTTGAAGAGGTAATTAATGGATTATTTTTATTTTATTTGTATCCCTACTTTAATATAGTGCCTTGAAAATCAAATGCATGTTGCTTAATTAATTAATTGACTACCTAGGAAGTGTATTATTTATTTTGCCCACAAGGAAGCACTACTCTTAGGCAATTAGGGCACTAAGCTTGTATAAGAGTAAACTTTTTGCCTCTCCTGCCACTGGGATATGATTATCTTAATGTACCATATCTTTCTGTCTCTCCTAAGACCTCTACAAAGAAAAGTCATTTTACCACATGGACTCTCAATAGGAATTGAGAATCACATCATCTTTGAGTTCAAAAGGACCTCAGGAGATATTTGTCCCCTCAGATAATCAGTCACCCAGTGTTAATGTTATCTTGCATCTACTCTGAATGATTCTTTTACATACCTATCTATTAGAATCTTTTACATATCTATTAGACTGTAAACTTCTTGAAGGCAGGGAGAATTTTTGGTTTTTGTATCCTCAATACTTAGCACATTGCCTGGCACATAGAAAATCTTTCTTGATTAATTGACTAAAGAACTATCATGAAGTTGAACCCATAGAGGATCTTTAAGCCATGACCCAGTTGCTAATGGGTTGTTCAAAAACTCTTAAGCTTGTTTTTGTTGTGTTCTCTTAGCGGCAATCTTTCTTAGGGCAATAATTTAAATACATGAACCAAAAACAGTTTACTGACTCATTCCAGATATCTATATGACATAAGCCAAAAAGCTGTCAGCTTACAAAGTTATCAATATGGCAAACTTTTATAATAGTCAGGTCCACCTGAGAATGGACACTTCTGAGAGAATAACCATCTATCCTTGTCAGCATATTTGGCAATGAGACAGAAAGACATATCGGTAAGCTAGGTGCTCCAAAAGAAATGAAATACTCCATCAGTTAGGCTATGCTTTTAAAAAATATACCAAATCTTGCTGACTCCTACACAAAGCAAAATAAGTTAAATTAGATGAGGTAGGTCAGATTTATGTACACAATATGTTCATACGGAAATTATTTCAATGGAAGACAACTTGTATAGTAGAAGATTAAAAATAGGAATAATAGAAGACACCATTATAAACATTCAGATAGATATATGAATTAAATTTTTAACATTTTTCCCAACTAAAATTAAATACAGTCTGAAAAAGCAACCTTAATCATACATTTTAATTGATATCTATATATATAGTGCTTTAAAGTTTACAAAGTCCATTATCCCATTTAATCCTCACAACAAACCAGTGAGATGGGTGTTATGGACATTAATATTCCCATTTTACAGACAAGGAAACAAATTTAGAGAGGTTAAGTGACTTCCTGTTAATCACAGAGTTAATATGTCTCAGAGAGTATTTGAATCTGCATCTTTCTTCAAGTCTAGCACTCTATTATGTCTCTCTGCTCTTTCTCTATTCAAATCCATGTGAGTAAGAGATATTTCTCTAGGACTGTAGGATTTTTTTCTTAAAATAGGAACAGAAAGTGCTCAGACTCTCCTGTTCATGTTTGCATTTACATTGGTGAATAGCAAATGCCTCTCCAAATGAATGCTTTTGTGGTAAATCAGCATCCGTGCAAGGAAAGTAAAGGAAGAGAAATTACCTGTATAGATTATGTATTCAAATGAGATTTATTGTATGATATTCTTTACAGCTGACAAAGAACTCAGCAAAGTCAGAGAAAGGATACGCCATATATTTCCAAGTCTAAGGCAAATCACTTTGTAGAGCAGACAACTCCAAAGATGGCTTCGTGGTCCCCACTCCTAATTTGCTACTTCCTTAGTTCCCTAAGAGTTCTAGAATCGTGACTGGCAAGAAAACAAGGTACTATCTGTTACTGCCACTTCCACATCTATGCTTCAGGATCTTTGAGAATTTCCATTGGTTAAGGGAAAAGAAGAGGAAAAGAAAAAGGGCAAGAGAAAGTTTGACTTATCCCCTTGACTGACTTTCGGCCTTTTCTCATAGATAATAGTGCCATGGTTCTGTCCTTGATTGGGCTCCAAGAAAAATTCCCAGTTCCCTGGGGCTCAATTCTCTCTACCAAAAATTATGAGCACATAAAGGATTGCCTGGCAAAACAAAGAACAAAGATACCAAATCCAACTCTCCTATGCCAGTCTCCAGAGTCTAAATTATACTGTAGTTTTGTTGAAGAGGCAATCATTTATTCAGGGCTTTTTCTTTAGTAATTTGCATATTGGGGTATCTTGAAATGACCTGGTAGGCAATTACCAATGTGAATTCACCTATCATTTTTTCTATAACAATAATAATCTCTATTATTATTGTTAATTTACTTATAATTATAGATTATAACTTAATTTATAATGATTCTAATTCTAAATTAACTTATCATAAGTATACACTGATATAAATGTAGATATAAATTAAATGAATCAAATCTTTAATTATAAATTAACAATTAGTTTTCCTAAGAACATTTACCTAGCATTTTAAGATTTGCCAATTATACATACAATATGCATATATGCCACACATTATAATCTTTTGATATCTAACTATGCAATATTTAGTCATTTAAATATATTGCATTTATTTCCGTTAAGAAATAAAAATTCATTTACACTAACAAAGAAAGATAGCACTTGGGGTTACAAAAAATTTTTATTGTAAACATATGCTTATGGTAAGGGTGATTTTCACAACAAAACAGATACTTTGCAAAAATCATAGACTTGCTAGCCCTGACTCTTGGGGTTTCCTAACTAAATTAAGAACCCCACCTCTCAGAAAAGTTTTATTAACTTACATGTTGAGGCAAAAGCGACACTCCATATAAAAATATTTCATTAACTAAGAATGAAACTAAAAAAAAGAAAATAGGTTTGATATCAATGTATATGTAGAGCCTATGTAAAATTACATGTTGTCTTGTGGTAAGGGGAGGAGAGAGATAGAGAGAAAATTTGGAGCTCAAAATCTTATGGAAGTGAATGTTGAAAACCAAAAATAAATAAATTTATATAAAAAATTTAAAAAGAATGAAACTATATCATCTTTAGTGGTCCTCTCCTGTGTTGCTAAGGCCTATGCTTTAATATGCTTTAGGTCTCAGGTAGAAGGGATAGAAGGAAAGATTTAGTATGCTTGATATTCAGTAATCTACAAAGTCTTCTCTCTTATCTTAGCTGATTCATAAGTATAAAAAGGCAGTTATTTATGAGTGTGAATTTGAAGAAATTCATTTGCTCAAATTACGTTGTTAAGGGTTTAACAGGCACTTGCAAGGTGCTTCTCACTCCTAAAGGCAAAGAGAGGTTAATCCTATCACCGAAACTAGATTTGGAGTATTGGTTTTCTCTATGTCTGGGAAGCATAGAAGCTCAAATCTCCAAGAGACATCATGATATAAAAGACTTCAGGAAAAATATAGATCAACTCATGTCTTAGCTATAACTCACTCCCTCTACAACAGGAGTTCTTAACCTAGGATCTATGAACTAGATAGATAGATAGATAGATAGATAGATAGATAGATAGATAGATAGACAGATAGATAGATTTCACCAGACAATCTCCAAAAGACTTTAGAAATTCTGTTTTCCAGTGGCTCTACTGGAGAACCCCTGCTGTCCAATGTCTGTGACAGATGGGTATCCAACCTTGTCTTAATGAGCTTCATTGATACTAATGTCACACTTTTGTGGCAGCTCATTTTTCTTTTAAACAGTTCTAGTTGTTAGGACATGTTTTCTTATATCAAGACAAAATTGATCTCTGTGGGTACCCCCACAGGACCTAGTCCCTCACCTCTACATTCCACACTCTACCCTTAGATGTTGAGCAGAACAAATCTAATTCCTTTTTCCAAGACAATTTTTCAAATCCTCAAAGAAAGCCTTAATGGCCAATGTCCTTTCTCCTAAGACTTTTCTTCTGCAGGTAAAATATTCCCAAGTCTCAACTAGTCCACATACTACATTGTTCTGTTCTAAGTTTATTTCTGGGCCAGTCCAGGGATCCAGGTTCAGCTTTAGAACACAATGAAATACTCATGAACCTTAAATTCATTAAAATACACTGACTTCCAACAATGTCGAAAAGATACAATTCAGTAGAAAAAATGGATATTGCCATCCCTTGTCTCCACACTCACCACTGTAGCATCATTGTATCAGAAAGACAAGCCACAGGGAAATGAGAATTCTGCTAAGCCAATAAGTTTCCAGAGACTGGGGCTGATAGTGGATCTGATGATAAAGAAACAATGCCAATATTTCAAGCCCTAGTATCCCAGACCAACCAAATCCTGAAGATGGTTTCCTCTCCTACTTAATGATAAACAATATCAGCCTGTTTAAAACCCATACTGCTCTTACCCATAACCCATTGCTTGGTGGCAAGGTCCCAAAAATCTTCCAAGGGATCTTCCACCATTTAAATGAGCCTCCTGCTATTAAACAACTCAGGTATCTGGACAAAGCTTAGCACAGGCAGTTCTGGGGGAGAAGTTTATTACAAATAAAACCAAATAAATAATACACAAATCAATTTAGTTTCTTTAACAGTATAGGATATGCAGTGACAGGGAGACAGGTGAGATATTAGGTGCAATGCATAGGCAGTCTCTTAATGCAATGACAGCAATGAACAGGAGTAGCACCAGGACTATCAGATCCACAGCAGTAATGACAATGTCTCTGACAGAGTAATCAATTCCCATCATGGGTATGGGTCATCTGTAGCAAAGGAGCTAAGGGGTCATAAACCTCTTGCATATAATCTATCCATAACCCCATAACACCATGCAGTCAGTGCTCTCCAACCCACCAGAAAAAGCCACTCCCCCTCCTTGGGAATCCCACTGGCACATTATACAAAATCCTTCCCATTTTAGAGGTCACTCCTGAGGGGCTGCCAACTTCTTCTGCAGAAGCTTCAGTACTTCACCCAGGGCCTCTGGACTGCCACTAAATAGGCTAAAGGCACTCTTTTCTTCTAGAACAATTTGCAATCAGTGTGATTATGTAAAGCTGGGTTCACATCATTCATGTTTTTATAATGCAAAACACCTTCCAACAATTCTACCCCTTGGGTATCTCAAAATCCTGCTAGGAAGAAGTTATGTAAACCATCCCAGGGAAAGGTGACTTGCCACTTGAAGCAGGTCTTATGAGGACAAAACTTCAAGACCTAGGTGGTTTTCTGTTGTTGTTGTGGAGTCACTTAGTCATATCTAACTTTTTGTAACCCCATGGACCATACTGTTCCTGGAGTTTTCTTGGCAAAGATACTGGAGTGGTTTTCCATCTCGTTCTCTAGTGGATTAAGGCAAACAGAGGTTGAGTGACTTACCCATGATCACAAAGTAAGTGTCTGAGGTTGGATTTGAACTCAGATCTTCCTGACTGTAGGCCAAACACTTTATCCACTGAAACACCTAATTGCCTCCTTAGGAAATGGAAAAAGAAAGGCTAGGGGTAGTCAACCTGGACTACTTCTAGAAGTAGTTCATCCTTCTCAGATAAGTCTTCTTGGAAACCAAGCCCAAGAAACTGCTAGAACAGAAAACCCTATCCCTTCCTAGGGTACCACTAAATACATTAGCAATATAGCTTCTGGGGTTGTATGACTCTAAAACCTAATATGTAGGGAGATCATGATGAAGCTGCAATTTCAAGAGTCCATTCCAAAATTTAATAATGGCAGCTTGGTAAAGATGATATTGAAGATGAAAAATTTCCAAAAGTGGAGAGAGTTATTTCAGGAAGTCTTGAGTTCATCATCACTGAAGGTCTTTAAGAAGCATGTCTTATATAGCCTGAAAAGGTTTCCCTTTAAAGGAGGCAAAGACATTATTTGCAGGATTTACTTTGCCCAAGGGACTAGACCTTGAGACACTGGCATAGATTCCTTGCTTCCCGAAGTATAAAAAGTCCCCCCTATGTGGGTGTCAAGTTCTAGAGTTTTAGAAGAATTACTGCTCCCCTGTGAAACATTCTTAGATGGAGCCATAATAAATGCATTTCTTCTTGAATTTTACAGTCCACAAGTGTTTTCATTCAAGTATTGTGCCTGAATCACTGGACTGATATGAGTTAGACCTGGCCCAGAACATTTGGTTTTAGCTGGCAAAACTGCATGAAAATAAGTATGTGGCTAATTTTGTGATCAAAGTGTGGGAAGGGTGATCCAAATGTTAGGGAGTCTCAGATTCATGGCTAGATATGAGTTAGGTACCCTGTGGCTATTGTTCATGTAACTACATACAAGGAGCCATTTCAGTAGGATGAGGAAGATCACTGACCCTATAGATTTAGCTTTGATGGGTGCTTAAGGAGCTTGATAAGGATGGTAAAAAGTCTTGTAAAAACTGACATTCCCCAATGGGTTCTTCCTCACTGGAGATCTTCAAGCAAATGATTTCTTCTTGCTCAGGATTTTAGGGAAGATTATTGTTCTGGAATGAGTTTCAGGCCTTTCTAGTAAACCAGTGTAGCCCTCTGGCTGTCCAACTGTCAGCCTCTACCCTCACCATGTAGCCAGTCCTTCTTCTCTTCATATGATACAATTCTTTGATGACATCTTTAACTTCTGTTTACTCTCCTTCTCTTAGTCAATTCTGGACCCATTTCATCGTCCATTTATATTCTAGTTGCAACGTCTGCCACTTTGTAGCTCCTTGCTGGAATATGGCTCATATGCTCTGACTACAAGAAAAGGATCCACTCTTTCCTCTGACCAGAAATCTTTCATTTCCTTCTGCACATTTTCCCTGAGGGAAGGTAGCAAGGGGCTAGGCTAAACTGAATTCAATCTGGAATAGCACAAGGCAATTTCCTCCTTCTACTGTCTGCCTGATCTCCTAACCCCAATGTAGAGAACCTCCGTTGCAAAGAGAAACAAATTTTCTTTTTACTTCAAGCCTTCCATCCCATGCTTTACCTGTCCCTTGGGGAAAGAGGAAGAGGAAAGTCGGTGGGGAATGCTATCTCTTGCTGGGAAATTTCTTGACTAATCTCCAGCCTTCAAAAGGAAGAAGATAGGCAAAACTGGGAGAACTATTTAACCATTTGCCTTCTATTTTGTGCTATACTTGTCTCCAGTCTGACCTCCAGCCTCCTTTGGGAAGAGCTGTTGTACCTTCCACTCAATAGTGAGCATTCTCACAGCCAGTAATACCTACAAATCCCAATTATTCGAAACCTCTCTAGGTCATCATTCAAACTCTCTTCTCTATCCCCCTCCACCCATTCCTCATTTACATCTATCTCAAACCTCCCACCCCAAAGTTCCCAATAAACAGCCAGTCCCCTTTTCACTGTGTCTTCTGGAATGCCTATTCCATATATAATAATTTAAGAGGATGGTAAAGGGGTCCTTGTTGTTGTTGTTGTTCAGTCATGTCCATCTCTTTGACCCTATTTAGGGTTTTCTTGGCAAAGGCACTGGAGTGATTTGCCTTTTCCTTCTTTTTTTTTTTTTAATCTTTGGACAGGGGAAGGCAAGTGACTTGCCCAAGGTCACACAGCTAGTACATATGTCAAGTGTCTGAGGTCAGATTTGAACTCAGATCTTCCTGACTCCAGGGCTGGTGTTCTATTTACCGTACCACCTAGCTGCTCCCTTCTCCATCTCATTTTACAGATGAGAAAACTGAGGCAAACACAGGTACGTGACTTGCCCAGGGTTATACCTGCAGTCAGGTCTGAGGCTCTATCTACTGTGCCACCTAGCTTCCCCAAAGGGGCCTACAAGCAACAAAAAAGTCTTCTCCTACCCATATTGTTAGCAGACTAGAACTGGTTAAAGAATGTCTACATGTACTCCTGAGTGTCTTGAATGTACTTCATGTACATGTTATCATGTCTCTCCTAGAAGAATGTTCCCTAGTCCCTCCACATAAGGGGAGAACTTGAGATGTGTTCTGTGTACCTGCCAGTGCCTGTTACAGGTAAACATATTTTATATAAGGATTGTTCATGGTTTAGTCTTTCATTCCCTGATGGTATTTTTCTGCCAGACATTCCCATAAGCAATCATCACTGTCTTTGTTTCTCCTTCCATGCTGCTTTACTTTTACAGAAATTCATTCTGTTTATTTTTTCCAGATTGATTTCATCAGTGTATTTGATTAGCACTCTCCAGTCCATTATTAGTAGCACTAACAAATGCTGGACCCAAGGCAATTATATTCTATTTACTCCTATTCCTGAAGCATCCTTCCTTTCTTCTTCGTGACCTGAGATAATCAGTGGTAAAAGGTGACTGCCTGCTCCTTATATATGTGCCTCTCATAGGAGGCAACAAAAGGTAGTGTAAATTCTGTACTAATGACATGCTTCTCTTCACACCCAAAGGCAATACTGTCAAGATGGCCTGGCCTTTGAGTTGTTTGTCCAGAAAATTTTGATGGATTTGATCTGGACTCACTTAGGACTGACAAAACATATTTGTGAGATGGCCAACCTGGCCCAATGGATGTCCCCAGTGTATGATTGGGGAATGGTGAGAAGCTAATTGGACCATGGAGGGACTAACCCCCTGACCTTGATCTCATGAGCACCACATGGTAAACAGCTGACCTACCTAACCTAATGAATGCTGTGTTAAGATAACTCAGCAGACAGAAGCACCATGCCCTAGCACGTAAAATAACACCTTAACTGATTCAGGGGTCAGTCAATTATGTGTGCTATGTAATCTGTACCCTGTGTGCCCTTCCCTTCTCTTTTCTCCTGTTGACTACCCTCCTTATTTCACAGTGTATCAAAGTTTAAGGATAGGTAGAGGAACTAGACAAGGGATTTAATTGCTATAAGGAACTCCATGATAAGAAAATCCCCCCACCAATGTAGATCTGTACCTTCTGTGTAACTTCTAGTCTTTGAGAGCTGTCTAGATAAAGCATTGAATTTAAATGACTTACTTGGGCTGAGTCAAGACTTGATCCCAGGTTTCCCTGGCTCTGCAGTCATCTCTCTATCCATTATACCAGATAGGTTCTCACTAAAAGTTGAGATTGTTATTCAGTTATTTCAGCTGTGTCTGACTCTTTGTGACCACATTTGGGGTTTTCTTGGCAAAGATACTGCAGTGGTTTGCCATTTCCTTCTCCAGCTCATTTGGCAGATGAGGAAACTGAGACAAATCGGGTTAAGTGACTTGCCTAGGGTCATACAGTTAATAATTGTCTGAAATCAGATTTGAACTCAGGAAGAAAAACCTGCCTGATTCCAAGCCCAGTGCTCTAACCACTGTATCACCCACCTGCCCGAAGAAGTTGAGCAGGGTGAACAAAAAAGACGAAACTCAATTCAGTTCACGTCACTACTTTTATGTAGCTTTAGTAAAACAATGGATGGGAATTTGAAGTTCTTGATAAAAAAAAAATAGGATCAGACTGAGATTTCAATGATCCATCCTGCAGCTGTCCCATATCAATACAGATAATAAAATAATTAAAAATACTTTTCCCTAGCATTTATCAGTGATGATCTGGAGGTTTGATAAGATCTAGGCTATGTAAATACAATTAATGGAAAGCACATTTCCTCCTGGGAAATAAGACTGAAATACTGTGACTAAAAATTTAATTTCAATAGAAGTCAAAGGCAATATTAATAGTCAATAAAAAGGGAAAGAATCCGCCTGCTAAAAATGAGGCATTCTCAAATGGAGAAAACTGGAATAGGGAAAATGTTGTTTCATTTTACTCCAGTCTTTTGTTTGGATACATTATTAATTCCTACTCTTTTTTTATTTTCTAAGAGACAAAAAGCAGGCAACAAAATTTAGTAAGTTTTTATTATGAGACAGGTACTCTGCATGGCAGATAGTGCTGAATTTGGAATCAGGACATCTGAGTTCAAATTTCTCTGAGTCTCAGTTTTCCTATCAGTAAAATGGGGATATTTGTACTATCTGCTTCTCAGAGTTGCTGTGAGAAAAGCTCTTTGCAAATGAGAATTACTATTATTATTGTCTCCCAGAAACAGGGCCAGTCATAGCCAAAATTGTGATACAGATAAAATTTACCTTTTGTGGTTTCTCCTTTCCCCATTTGCACCTACTTCTCAGTTTCATGTCTGGTACTGCCCTTCTGATTAAAATCTTAAAGTTTTACCTCTTATAGGAATATCTGTCTTATCTTTATGTCAATAAGTTAAGATTTAATTATGAAATTTTAGGCATAAAGGAGCTGATGAAGGAAGTATTATGGGGCACGGGAGGGTTTTCTCATTATTCTAGACCCTCATACCATGCATCTATACAAAGAGATTTTTTTTTTAATATATAAGGCAAGTAATTCAAGGGTAAAATTTCCTTTTTTCTGAACTTCCATCCTCTCTAGGTTCTTTTGACTTAAGGTCAAGAAAAAGAAATAAATATTTACTCAAATTTATTCTGTCATATATGTGAGCTAGGGGATGCTGTAGTCCAAAACAGTGATGTCATTCACTTGGACCTTCCTAGTTCAGGGTTATCTGCTAATTTCCCTAATTTTTATCTGTTGTCAGGAGTAGTTACACCAATGATATTACTCACTCCTGTAGGTATTGAAATACTGAACTCCGGTAAAAAAATAATGATAATTAAAGCTGGCTTTTTTTACACAATTATTTTCCAATTTAGAAAATACTTTCTATAGATTTTATCATTTGATCTTCACAACAACCCTGTGACGTCATGTAGCCTATGTATTGTATTTATTCCCATTTCATAGATAAGGCCACTGAGGTTAAATGACTTTCCCAAGGTCCTACAGCTGAAAAGTACCAGGGCCAGGACATTAATACAGGTTATATAGTGCTATCATTACTCTTTGCACTATGCTAAATGATCTGTACTTAGCTGATATGACAATAGCTTCATGGTAATTCTTCAAAAGAAAACATGGTCATACTAAAGGGTTCTACATGTATTTATTCCAGAGAAAATAGTTAGTCTTTGTTCCCAGTTCTCATACTGCAACCTAACGTGATCCCTTCATTCCCCATCTGCATCTAGTGAAGACGCTCCCCTCGCTTAAGACCTACTCAGACACCACTTTCACCTGTTGCCCTCACTGAAACCCCAAGGAAAAAGTGGTTCCTTTTCCTCTCCTTTCTCATATATAGCACTTTCCCTGACCCTTTGACCTTTCTGGCGTTCTATTTTAGACTACAAACCCCTAGAAAGCAGGGATTTGGCTAATGTTAGAATTTCTTTGTACCCTCTACACCAAGGATGGGGAACTTGCAGCCTCAAGGCCACATGTGGCCCTCTAAGTCCTTGAGTGTGGCCCTGATTTGTTCTGTGACATTTGGATTCAGTCAAAGTGTCACACTTGAGAACTTAGAGAGCCATTTGTGGTCTTGAGGCTGCAGGTTCCCCACCTCTGCACAGCACCTTGCTTAGCAATCTTGCTATTTCTTATTCCTTAACTACGAATTATCCCTGGGCAACTAGGTCAGAGCAATGGTTAGAGCACTGGGCCTGTTTTCAAGAAGACTTGAGTTCAAATCTAGCCTCAGACACTTAATAGCTGGGCAGTCACTAAATTGTGTTTGCGTCAGTTTCCTCACCTCTAAAATGAGCTGGAGAAGGAAATGATGAGCCACTCCAGTGTTTTTGCCCAAAAAAACCCAAAAAACAAATTAGGATGCAATGAGTTGGACACAACTGAACAACACAAATTATTCCTCACATGCTTTCTAAAATTTTAATTTAAATTCTTTTTTTTTTTTTTTTGCTTTTTGGAGGGGGGAAGGCAGAGAAATTGGGGTTAAGTGACTTGCCCAAGGTCACATGGCAAGTGTTGAGTGTCTGAGGCCAGATAAATTTATGTCTTCAAAAAAAAATCTGGCAGGGATTCTTAAAGTTGTGTGTGCATATGTGTGTGTCATGAACTCCCTGAATAGTCTGGTGAAGTATATGAACCAGACCCCTTCTCTGAATAATGCTTTTAAATGTATAAAATATATAGGATTAGAATGGAAGCCAATTATATTGAAATAGAGTTATCAAAATGTTTTTTAAACAAATTCATGGGAACTCTGACCTAATTTGAAAGATGATCATGAACCCTCTCAAGTACTGTTCTAAAAAGATCAAATCTCATATAGCAAAAAG
This sequence comes from Pseudochirops corinnae, assembly GCA_028646515.1. Taxonomy (NCBI): domain Eukaryota; kingdom Metazoa; phylum Chordata; class Mammalia; order Diprotodontia; family Pseudocheiridae; genus Pseudochirops; species Pseudochirops corinnae. The sequence goes on from JAQQSV010000443.1 coordinate 18,734, forward strand.
AGACCCATCAATGACTTCAACTTGAGCCTAAGGGAAGAAAAAAGATGCACTGACAGAGATTAAGTCTGATTAGTACATAGGAGCTCATAGAATTCAGAGCTGGAAGAGACTTTAGAGATACTAGGTCTAAAACCCTTTATCTCACAGATGAGGTCCAGGGAGAGGTGGGGGCTGTGGGCTAGGGGCTGGGGGTAGCTGGGTCATAAAAAAAGGAAGGAACAGAACTGGTCCTATGCCTCCCAATCCAAAGGGCCTCTTCACAGCTCCATGTTGACTTCATCAGTGTCTTCCACACAATCCTGCAGACTGATGGCAAAAATTGTTCACAGTCCCAAATGAGAGAGACAGACAGGCAGGCACAGACAGAGAAAGAGAGTTGGAGAGAGACAGACAAGAAGAGAGAGACAGACAAACACAGAGACACAGAGAGACAGAGACAGAAAGAGACAGAGAGACAGACGGAAAAAGTCAGAGGGTGAGGCAGATAGAGAGAAAGAGATGAAGAGAGAGACAGAGAAAGAAACAGAGAGGGGGAGAGAGAGGGAAACAGACAGAAAGAAGCTGAGAGACAGAGAAAAGGGGAAAGAGAGAGAAAGTCAGAGACAGAAAGAAAGGGAGGGGAAAAATCAGAAAGATGGAAAGAAATATAAAAAGATGGAGAAAAAGATAGATGGAGAGACAAAGAGATAGAGAGAAAAAGATGGAGAGAAAGAGATAAAGAGAGAGAGAGAGAAGCAGATAGCAGAGATAAAGACAGAGACAGAGGAACTGTCTCAAAGTTTATTCTTCATCTTCATCTTCCATCCTGACATTTCAAATAGTGTTCCAAAAAAATCACTGCTGATTCTCTGGAAGCCTCCGTCAATGCCCAAAACAGCAGATGACAACCTCAAAGAGCTCAGGCCTAAAGATAACAAAATTAGTTTCAAAGAGATGAGGCAGAGGTGCTCCTTTTTCGGAGAGTAGGGGAGCCAGCATTGGCCACTGGTGAAGACAGAAGTTTGGAAGACAATCCTGCTGAGATACACTAAATATAGATCAGAAGATCACAGTTTGTCAATATCCTACAACACATTAAGAGGACGTGATGGATTTTGAAAAGTAACTCTGGAGAGCTCTGAAAAGGGCAAGATCAGGCATCTGACAGAATATCAAAAAGGTTGTTGAAGGGAGATATAGTTAGGGCAAGATTCCCACTGGGTATATTGCTCCTTGGGGCAGATTGATGTTCCTCAGTGAGGAGAAATGGAATTTACAGACTTGCTCTTAGTAGTCTACGCACTCCTGGATCTGCTACTTAAATTGTGTAAATGAACTTTACATTCGTGTTGCTGTTGCTCAGTTATTTCAGTTATGTCCGACTCTTCATGACCTCACTTAGGGTTTTCTTGGCAAAGATACTGGAGTGGTTTGCCATTTCCTTCTGCAGCTCATTTTACAAATGAGGAAACTGAGGCAAATGTAGTTAAGCAACTTGCCCGGGAATGTACAGCTAGTATCTAAAGATGGATCTGAACTCAAGAAGAGTCTTCCTGACTTCCAGGTCTCTATCTACTGAGCCACCTTGATGCCCCTACGGTGACATGCACATATATAAATCTCTTTTAGTGATACAGGTAATAATGGGAAAATTAATGGACTAGACATCTGAAGTTCTAGGCTCTAGTCCTGGTTTTCTGATTTGGGGTATGTCACCTAAATTTTCTGAGTCTCAGATTTTGTGTTTTATTTTGTCATTGTTTTGTTTTGCTTTTCTTTAAGAAGATATGAATAAAAATGAATTAGTGAAGAAGCATTTATTTTGTTCCAACACCTGCTAAGTGTTGGAAGCTAAGCTCTGTGGACACAAATACCAAAGCAAAAAAAACAATCTCATCCCTTTAGGAATTTACATTAAATGGGAGAAACAACATTCCTGAGGAGTAATGGCCAGGGAAGGGCAATTTGGTCCAGAAAATTACAGAATGATGAGTGGAGCCATAAAGGAGTAGATTTAGGTATCTCATTCAAGAGCAGTGGAAGAGCTGATTTGACCTGGACGGGGAGAGGTAGCAAGGCGTACAGCGAGGAGATTGTGGAGGAGCTATCCCAAGAGACAGGAGTGAAGGGAAGCATGCCAGGACTTTCCTAAAATAGGACTAATAATTTGTGCCTCAGAGGGTACTAGGGATAATGAGATGAGATCACAGAATCTCAGAGTTGAAAGTCACTTCTGTGAACATAAAGTTACACTAAATAATACATTTACTTGATAATTTTTCCTAAAACTGAAGCAATCACTTGACTTCTGAGTATCCTCAAGCAACTCTCCTAAAACCATAAATTTTCAGAGAAGTTGTTCATCTGCCTTGGTAGAGGAAGTTCCTAATGACAATAAAACAAAAGATATCCTGATGCCTTGTAAGGATTGATCATCTTTAAGAGGAAAGAACTTTGGGACCAGAAAATGGGACTTGAGATATGTGATTGCATGAGGGTGCATAGTGCCTTGATGCCTTAGTAAAGTCAGTAAACAGACAGCTAGGGGGCACAGTGGATAGAATGTCAATCCTGAAGTCAGGAAGACCTGAGTTCAAATCACGAACACTAGCTTATGTGATCTTGACAAATCACTTAACTTCATTTTTCTCATCTGTAAATTAAGGATAATAATTGTACCTACTTCCCAGGATCAAAGGAAATAATAAGATTATTATCTTATTTACTAGACAATGAGATAATACTTCAAAGGCACAAAGTCTGGCATGTAGTAAGCTCTATATAAATGCTAGCTATTATTAAATTGTCTTCATGAATTCTTATAGTTTAAAAACTGGAATTGTCAGATTGTTAATTGTCTGGTAACGAAAATCTCTGAATTTAGTTAGGTATTAACACAATTAGGAGGATTGACGAGTCAATCTGTGGGTAGAAAGGCAACAGCTACTGTCAATAGCTTTAGAGAGGACACAAGTCTCTCCCACTCTCAGGCCACATCTAAATAGCACATAACTGTGAGATGTTGTTAGGCTTCATTCTATCATGGCGGTTGAGCTTAATGGAAGGAAAAGGAGCAGGAGAATCTGGTGACTCCTCTTGAAACCAAGGAATAAGGCTCAAATAGTCTGATTGCCTAGGCCAGCGGTTCTCAACCTGTGAGTCGCGACCCCTTTTGGGGTTGAACGACTCTTTCACAGGGATCACAGGGCTCACCTAAGACCATTGGAAAACACATATTTCCATTGGTCTTAGGAACCAGGACACTCCTCCTCTATCCATCTCCAGGTGGGTCCGCCCACATGCAGATATGCCCACCTAGGAGTACTAAAGGGTCCCAGCGTTAGGAAGGTAGAGAACCACTGGCCTAGGCCTTTGTATTGTGTGTGTGTGTATGTGTGTGTGTGTGTGTGTGTGTGTGTGTGTGTGTGTGTGTGTGTGTGTATGCTTAGGAAAGTTTTGTGCGTTGGCCTATTCTGTGAACTTCTTGAGGTCACCAAAGGAATGAATAGTGGTAAGTATATGTCACAAGGTTAGTAACAAACATGTCCCTAACTAGATAGCTAGGTGGTACAGTAGATAGAGTACTGGCTCTGGAGTCAGGAAAACCTGAATTCAAATTCAGCTTCAGACATTTAATAGTTGTGTGACTTCTGTCTGTCTCAGTTTCTATAAGTGTAACTTGGGAATAATAATGGCAACAACCTCAAAGAGTTGTTATGAGCATCACATGAAATAATACATAGTAGACCCTTGATGAATATTTGTTCTCTTCTCGTAATGACACCTTCTGAAACCTGCCCTAATCTCTGAATGTGTCTGTAACAAAAGTTTCAGGAATCTTGTGGTCAGGAGACCTTGAACGCAAAATGGTTTTCAGAGAAAAGCTGTATGGTTCATTATGTGGTCCATACTTGAAATCTTTCCAGCTTGGCAGAACCTCTAGATCTTAAAAGCTACTGGAAAAGCCACTAAGAACCCAGAGTCAGCTCCACATGTTACTAAGACATCAGAGGAAAATGTTAATGAGAGACTTAATCTTAGTAGTTTTTTTTTAGTCGTATCTAACTCTTCATGACCCCATTTGGGGTTTTCTTGACAAAGATAGTGCAGTGGTTTACCATTTCCTTCCCTGCCTCATTTTATAGACAAGGAAACTGAGGCAAATAGGTTTAAGTGACTTGCCCAGGGTCACACAGGCAATAAATATCTGAGGCCAAATTTGAATCAAGGAAGATAAGTCTTCCTTCCAGGTCTAGTACTCTCTCCATTGTTCTACCTCACTGCCCCAAGATTTAATTAAAAAAGGGTATTCCAAATTTCTTTTCATCAATGATCTGAAAGAAAAAAAAAGAGTTAAGAATTGTTTTAAAATATTGTTAGATTTGCTTGGGTCTCTTACAGGTTATTAAATTAAAAATTAAATTAAAGATCTATTAAGTTATAGACAAACTGAAAGAAAGGTGACCTTGACATCACCTACTTCCCCAGGCCTCCACAGTCAACTAGGCATATATCCTTTTCTTAAAAATCTCATTTACTGGCTCATTTGGGAATTCTTCCTGTAATAAGCAAGGATGCATGTATGTTTGTATGTACACATAATATTAATACATAGTTATCACAACAGCAGTTTATGCTGATTTATCATTTTAAAGTTTTACAAAGTGTTTTCCTTACCATAACCCTGTGAGGTGTGTAAGCATAAGTATCGTTATCCCTATGTTTACTAACAGGCTGCTTCTCTCTCTCAAAGTTAATCCTAATGTGAAAAAAAAAAAACTCACGCAGCAAAATTTGCTTCCTGAACCTACATAGTTAAACTTGCATTTTCTAAGCATAATCATCACCTATTCTACTTTAGTAGAATTCAGTTGTTTAGATGTTATCAATTCTATAGATCTTTAAATGTCTATAGTGCTTTATTGGATATATTAAAAGATGAAGTCTCTCCCTAAAAGATATCATAAATTAACTTTTATCAGCTGTTCTCAGGAGACTACATATCCAGAGTTTGAAAAGACTGCATCTATCTAGGCAGTATTATCACTTTCAGTCTCTGGCAGTAAACATTTGAGCATACGATATAAGAATTCCAAGTTTCATACACCTACAATGAATTTGATTCAACCAAATAAACATTTATCAAGTGCCTATTGTTAGTAGAACTCTATGTTACACTGTTGGAAGATAGGTAAAATTCATAAAACATTGTACTTCAATTCAATATTTTTAAAGCATCTATTATGTACCAGTCTCTCAGGCACTAGAGAAACAAAAATAAAACTGAAATCATCCCTACCATGAGGGAATTTATATTTTACTGAAGGGGAAATGGTATATAGTTGGTTAAACTAATATGGAATGTAACCAAGGCAAATACAAAGTAACTTTGAGAAGTGTTAGTCAGATGTTAATAACTGGAGATATCTTGAAAGTATGAAATCTCTTTTGAGCTGCACTAATGGTGTTAGGGATTCCAAGAAGTAAGAGTGAATAAAGAGAGCATGTTACCTATCCAGAATAGTCTGTACAAAGGCATTAGATGGGATATATAATGTAATATGTGGAGAGTTTACAGTCAAGTAAGGCATGGATGATAATCCCACATAATAATCAATTTCTTAAGGACCAACATTCGAGGACAAAAGATCATAGGCTAAAGTATAATGTTCCAGGAGGAGAAAAAATGCAAAATAAAACCAAAAAAGGTAAAATCAAGATCATACACAAATTCATACACTATTGCCATACGAGTATCCATGAGTATGATTTTTTATGCACTGTACTTTTACTTTTAACAAAAATACCCTGTACTCCAAGTCAGTAATCTCAAAATGAAGGAATTCAAAAAAGATTTACTGATCACTTAATTTTTAAAAATTGTTTCAAAAGAGACAATGATTCCCAAGCTTCTACTCAAAGATGTAAATATCTTTTGAGGCTGGGAGAGAGAAACTGTTCATAGCTAGTACTCAAAAAATAATTGTTGATTTATTGACAGTACAGTAAAATAAGAAAGTGTAGCTTTAGGCAATAAAGCTAGTTTTTAGATCCTAGATATGTCAACCTTTGCTTAACTGGATTTAATGCCATCTGGCCTGAACCACAGTTTTTGTGTGTGTGTGAGTAGAGAGGACATGAATGATGAACAGGGCATTCTGTAGTTACTGGCATAGTTGTGTGATATTAAAAACAAGTCACCTGCTCCAAGGACCAGTACTGTAAGCGAATCATGCATGATTTGCTCTTTTTATTCAAATAGTGTTGTGGGTAGTTCTGGTGTTAGCAGGAGTGTAGGCTGCATAAGCAGGGGAGGCCTCAAGGGCAGAGGTTGCCTGGAGTCTGAGCTCATAGCATAGCTGGTGTAGAGCATCACTAGTCTACTCTTTCAGTAGTTATGTGATCAATAGAAAATGACTTCATACCTATTTCAAAACAATTTGCACCTAAATGCTAATTTATCCAGTCAAAGTAGAAATTTGTCTTTCTGGCAATCACATAGCTGGGGTACCCTATCCTTGATACTGAAGTCAAGTAACTGGAAAACATATTAAAAACTACTGAATTGTTCAGGCATTTCAGTCTTGTCTGACCCTTACTGAAGCCATTTTGGAGTTTTCTTAGCAAAGATACTGGAGTGGTTTGCCATTTCCTTCTCCGGATTATTTTTTACAGATGAGGAACTGAGGCAAATAGAGTGAAGTGACTTGCCTAGAGTCACACAGCTGATAAATGTCTGAGGTCAAATCTGAACTCACGAAGATGAGACTTCCTGGTCCCAAGCCCAGTGTTCTATCTACTGCATCACCTACCTATCCCAAAATGATATCAAATTGAATTGAATTATTTAATCTGGAACCAGAGTAGAGATTCCTGCATGGTGTAAAAGGATATTTCAATTAGGTTATGAAATATTTGAAGAATAATTTCTGATCTAGTAGTATCTCTCCCCTTTACACTCAGTAAAATGTCAGAATAAACTTTTCCTAGTATCTGTTGCTAGGTTCCTAGTATAGTACATTCTGGTTCCCAAGAGAGAATAAAGTTGTTTAGCACCCTGTACTAGATGGGGCAATATATCATAGTATACTTTAGCAACCAGAGAACAGTAAACATTTCTGGTACTTCATGCTGGGCACATAGTATAGTATAACTGAAATAGCAATTAAAAGGCATTTATTATATGCCAGGTACTATGCTAAACACTGGCAATACAAATTATAAGAAATATATAAACAAACAAATAAATAAATAAAAATAATCCTTGACTTTTGAAGTTTATATTACAATGGAAAAATAATGTATAAATAATTCAGAACATAGAAGATAAATACAGAGGAGATGTAAGATAAGATTAGTGTGGGAGACAATGAAAACTGGGGGGACAGAGAAAGATCTGCCAAGGGCACTGCGTGAGCTGTCAGTCAGTGTGTCAGCTAGGATATTTTAAAAAAATATTTTATTTTAATTTATGTAATAAAACAAGCATTTCCATAATAGTATAATAAAAAAGATGATTGCAAATGAAATGCAAATCTATTATGTACAATTTGCTATTCTTTTTAAATATATAAGTTATCATGTAAATTTCTTTTTTTCTTCCCCCCTCCCACCCTAGAGATGGCTATCATTAGACACAAATGTGTGTATGTATATATGTGTGTGTATACAAATACAATATACAATTATATATATACAAATACACACAAATATATATAATATACATATGTAAAATCATTCTATGCATACTTCTATTTATCATTTCTTTCTCTCGATGTAGATAGTATCTTCTTTCATATGTTCTTTGCAGTTAATTTGGGTGTTTATAAGAGTCGAAATAACTTAATTGATCAAAGTTGTTCTTAAAATGATATTGATGCTACTACATAGAACGTTCTTGTGGTCCTGCTCATTTAGCTCTTCATTATGTAGTGCAAATCTATCCATGGTTTTTCTGAGATCATTAACCTCATTATTTCTTATAGCACAGCAGTATTTCCTCACAATCATATACCACAACTTCTTTAGTCGTTCACCAAATGATGGGCACGCCTTCAATTTCAAGTTCTTTGCCACCACAGAGAATTCCTATAAATATTTTAGAATATACAGGTTCTTTTCCTTTTTTCCTAATCACCTTAGGAAACAGGTGTGAGTGGGACAAAAGGTATATACAGTTTTTTTTTCTTTTTTTGAATAACTTTCTCTTTTCATAACTCTTTGAATATAATTCCCAATTGCTCTTTAATATAATCGGATCACTTCACAATTCCACCAACGATGAATTTTTTCATATGACTATAAATTGTTTTGATTTCTTCATTGGAAAACTGCCTCTTTATATCCTTTGATCATTAATCAATTGAGGAATAACTTATATTCTTATAGATTTCACAAAATTCTTTATATATTTGAAATATGACACTTTTATCTGAGAAACTGTCTATATAATTTTTTTTTCACAATTTTCTGTTTTCCTTCTGACCTTGGCTATATTTATATTTATATATAACCTTTTTAATTTAAGTAATCAGAATTATCCATTTTATACCCCTTTGCTCTCTCTCATGTTTATTTATAAATTGTTCTCTTATCCATAAATCTGATAAGCAATATGTACCATGTTCTTCAAATTTTCTTGTAATACCTCTCTTTTCATCTACATCATGTATCCATTTTGACCTTACCTTAGTAAATGGTGTAAGATATTGGTCTATTTCCAATTTCTGCCATACTGCTTTCCAGTTTTCCTAACATTTTTTTTTTACAAATAATGAATTCTTATCCATAAATCTTAAGCTTTGACATTTGTCAGATAAAATTTACTATATTTTTTTGCTGCTATAAATTATATTTCAACTATGTTCCATCGATCTACTTTTCTGTTTCTTAGCCAATACCAAATAGTTTTGATAATTACTTCCTAATAATATAGTTTAAGATCTGGTACTGCTAAATTTTCCTTTACATATTTTTTTTCATTATTTCCTTTGAAATTCTTGACTTTTAGTTCTTCCAAATGAATTCAGGTTTTTTTTTTTCCTAATTCAATAAAATAATTTTAGGTAATTTAATTGGGATGGCAGTGAGCATATAAATCAGTTTAGGTAAAAATTATTTTTATTATATTGGCCCTGCCTACCCATGAACAATTAATATTTTTCTAATTTGTTTAATCTAATATTATTTGTATAAAAAGGTTTTTTTTAATATAATTTTGTTTATATAGTTCCTAGTTTTGTTTTTAGTGGATGTACTCCCAGGTATTTTACACTGTCTAACGCAGGGTTGGGGAACCAGCAACCTCTGGCCCTAGGGTTCTAATTGCTCAGACTCTGAGCTCTGCTCTATCTGTTCAGCAAACTCCTCCCACTGCAGGTTCCATATGTTTACAGTCAGCCTATTAGGGGGTCTAGAGAAAGATCTTCAAATTCCCATTCCCATTACTGTATCTCTCACTAAAGTACTAGAGAAGAGACTGAGAGTATGAACTAGTCTAGAAGATAAGGCAGAAGAGAGCCTCTCACGTCCTGTTCTTTCTCCTGTCAAGCCTGAAGGTCATTTCCCCCAGGCTGAAACTCTGTTTAACCTATGTATCCTCCTGAGACCTGACTACATATTTGCTCCTTGTGGGCAGCTATGATCCTGTTATATCCTTGCAGTTTTTCCTTTCCTTGCTACCCCATGGATTCCTTCTCTCCATTTAAGACATTTCTAATGTGGCAGTTAGCTAGTACAATGTGTTAAGCACCTTCCTTGGTGTATAGAGAATCTGAGTTCAAATCCAGCCTCAGGTATCTGCTGTTTGAAAAATGTTTTTTCCAGTTTATACTGTTTTTGGCTTGTTAAAACTTTATTTTTTCAGGCTTTAACTGTTTTTTTTTTGTTTGTCTTTTGTTTATACTGGTTTAAACTGGTTTTTTTTTTCTGGTTTTAACTGCTTGTTATGGTTTGGGGTGGTTTAAACTGTTTTTTTTTTCCAGTTTATACAATTGTTTTCCAGTTTATACTGGTTTAAATGGTTTTTTTTTTTTTCCAGTTTAAACTGTTTCCAAAAGTTCAGGTTTCAACTGGTTTACAGTTTGTTTTTTGTTTTTTTTGGTTTTGGCCATTTTAAACTTTTTTTCTGGTTTAAACTGGGGTTTTTTTTTTGTTTGTTTGTTTTAAACTGGTTTTCCTGTTTAAAGTGGTTTGGGCCAATTTTAACTTTTTTTTTTCTGGCTTACACAGTTTTTTCTCTAATTTATACTGGTTTAAAAATATTTTTCCCAGTTTAAACTGTTTTTTTCCTGGTTAACTGTTTGGGTTTTTTTTTGCTGGTTTTGGCCAGTTTTTAACTGGTTTCCTCCCCCACCCCACCCCCAAGTTTTAACTATGGGTTTTGTTTTTCTGGTTTTCTCCAGTTTCTCCAGTTTTAACTCGTTTTTTTTTTTTTTTTTTTTTGGTTCCAACTGGGATTTTATTTCTGATTTTAACTCTTTGTTTGTTTAAACTTTTTTTCAGTTTTAACTTTTTTTTCCATGTTTAAACTGGTTTTAGCTGGTTTTAACTGAATTTTCCCAGTCTGAACTGTTTTTTCCACTCAGTTTTAACCTTTTTTCCAGTTTAAATTGTTTTTCCTCCATGGTTTTAACTGTTTTTTGTTTGTTTTCCAGTTTTTTCTGGTTTAAACTGGTTTTGGCAGGTTTTTTCCCACTTTAAACTAGTTTTCTCCCCCAGTTTTAACTGGTTTACTTTGGTTTTTACTGCTTTTTTCAGTCTAAACTTTTTTTTTCAATTTTAACTTCTTTTTCTGCTTTCAACTTTTTTTGGCTGTTTTTTTCCAGTTTTTAACTGTTTTCTAGTTTTAGTTTAAAATGATTTTAGCAGATCTGAACTGGCTTTAACTGGTCAGAGAAAAATCCTACAGAGGCAGAGGTAACTAAAATTTCACCCAGTTTTACACCCCAAGTCCATTATTCACAATAGTCCCAGCGAGCGTTTTGGAAATGTGGGAAGGGTGAAGGAGGGGAAGAGTTAAGGAATGCCTTTTGAGTTCCACAAATATCCTGGTCCATGACAATTGGCTTCTATATTGGTTTCTAAAAGTAATGTAAAAATTTTCATTGGCAAAGCATTTTCTTTCCTATAATTTTACTTGAATTTTATTCTTCACAAAGAACAAAATGATAAAGGGATTTGTTTTCTTAATAAAGATGGAGAAAAAAGACATCTTTCATCTAGAAAAATGAAAATGAAAATTGAGGTAAATTACTATGGAGATATAATTACATTCCCAGATCGTGCTTTTGTTTTCCAAAACAGTCTCCAATTATTCTTTAATTACAGGGCCACATTTTTATGCTTAATTATTAATCCAACAAGATCCATTTAAACTTTCCTTAGAGTGCTAGTCTTGGAGACAGGAAGACCTGGGTAGGAATGCTGTCTCTAACATCTATGATATGTATGACAGGTAAGATTTCTACCCATGTGTGAGGGGTATGAAGCCCCACAGTAACTACAACAAATTATTTTAAAAGATGCAATGAACTAGAGCATGTGTTTTTAGAATATTCCCAACCCAATTTCAAGAAGAATAATATCAGCAAGGTGGGCCAAGATCCTGTCAGTCACTTATAGCATTTTATGTTTGGGAGACAGACAGTTTAGATCATGCAAAGAAAAATGACCAAAGCAATGCAAGGACATCATTTATTTTGGCAAACTGATGGTGCTCTGCACACCTGATGGATTGGGTCACATGACAATTGATTGATTATTGCACATAGCCTTAAAGTCAGTTTTTCCATACATTGCTGGATTTCAAGTCATTAGCAATCACCTACACTGAGAAGACTGGCTTAAAAAATTAGTCTGAGAAAGGTCATTTGAGATTATGTCAATTTTCTCTGGCACAGTGTAGTCATTTCTTGTTGATTTGTAAAATGCATTGCCTTGTCATTGCTGTGAAATTAAACAAATAAAGCACAATTCTTCTATAACATTCATCCATATGGAAAAGACCCAGGCAGGTTCAAGGCTCAAGCTGTGCTTTGGCACTTTGAAATTAGCAGTGGAGCTCACAATAACACGTGATAACTACACTTTCTACTGTCCTGTCCCCAAAGTGCTTCCATTTTTCATTTTAGGCAGTTTAAGCAAGACAAGGTAAAATAAAGAAATCCTCCTATGTTCCCAGCTTCCCACAATGACATTTTCTCACATGACTTGGCCTCAGGCTGTTTCAAGATTTAGGAATCCTATTATTTGTCAAAGCTTCAGAGCACATTTTCCAGTGTGACAGAGAGCAGTTGAGCATTTGGGCATCTCTGGTATTTTGGCAGATAGAGCATGCCTTTGACTGTCAGTTCTGTCAGTTGACATTCAGTTGGCCTGGCATTGACTGGACTGTGATAATGCCCTTATGTGGTTCTCTAAGAACCTCAGTTAGATCCTCCACCTATCTCTCTGGGTTCTCAGTTAACAAACATTGACTAAGTGCTTACCATGCACCAGGCATTGTGTTAAGTGCTGGGGGTACAAAGAAAGGCAAAAGCACAGCATCTATCTTCATAGCTCATAGTCTAATGGAGGGAGATAATGTGCAAGCAACTGTAGGCATACAAGATACACCAGGACGGATTTAGAGCATACTAGCAATGTGACTGTGAGAGGGCAGGGGTGGGGGGGAGGGGCATGAAAAGAAAGATCTCTTGCAGAAAGTGAGATTTGGGCTTAGTTCTGAAGGAAGGCAGGGTATCCAAGAGACTGATTCCCAGTTGACTTCCCTATTGTAATACTGCTCTGATGGCTGCTCAACCAGTTCATTCCACAGTTAGAACCAAATGTCTTTGTAACCAATTTTTCCCCCTTTCCCTAACTCACCCTCAGTAACTGAAGCAGCTAAACCCTATTCTTGCTCTGTTTTCTCAACTTCTTCCTCATCAGACAGTGAATTGATCTTTGTTATCTGTGATACAGAAAATGATAGTTATCAGAGAAGTATATAGGCCTAGCAGGGACCAAGGTATTTGTGTGCCTTGTGCAAGATTTAAAAACTGAGGGTCTTCTCCCCATTTTCACTGCCCACTAAAGTCTTTGGGCTATTTACATATTTGGTAAGTACCACAAATATGCTTCTCCCAAAGCCTTTGCAACGATGTGAACAATGAAAATGCATGACATAATATTATAGGAACAGGATAATGAGTTCTAAAGCCTAGAGTGATCTGAAATAGGTGAGAAAACTTAATGAAAAGAGGAGAGATGGTTTTATAGGCCTACTGGGGAAAAGAAGACACTCAAAGACTCTGAGACTGCTGCTTTCATCAAGGAACTTATCCATTCAATTATTTCCATAGATTTTCAAACATTCCATTCCTCCTCTTACAGACAGATGACTATAGGATCATACCTTTAGAGGCAGAGGGGAATTTAGAAATAATCTACTCCAAACCCCTCATTTTATAGATAAGAGAACAAACTCAGGAGGATGAGATGACTTTCTCAAGGTTGTTGTTGTTGTTATCGAGTTCATGTCTTGTCTGACTCTTTGCTACCCCATTTCTGGTTTTTTTGACAAAGATATTAGAGTGGTTTGCCATTTCCCTTGCCAGCTCATTTTACAGATGAAGAAACTGAGGCAAAAGTGACTTGCCCAGGGTCACACAACTAGTAAGTATCTGAGGCCAGTTTGGAACTCAGGTCTTCCTGAATGCATTCTATCCAATGTGCTTCATTACACAAGCCCTAAGTGACAGAACTAAGACTTCAGCAGAGATTCTCTGACTCTAAATTAAACACTTTTTATGTGAAAAAATGTCCAAAGTCTGAAAGGAGTCAGATTTTAAAAGGTTATTGTGAAGAAAAAGTATTTCCATCCCCTTACTCAGTGCCTTAGGCACGTTAGCATTTAATAAGTGCTTGTTGAATTGACTTAAATCAAATTATACCTTAAAGTGATATATAAATGTACAATACCGGTGTATTTGCTATGGAAAGAAAAAAACATATAAAATTATATTGGTACGTTGTATGTATGGAAGATTTGTTTTTTTTTTTAAGATACTAGTTTCCAGGATGCATGACCATAAAAAAAATCTCATTGTACTTGTGTGTCATTATGTGACCATGATAATGTAAACATTTGAGCTTATCCTATAAACAGCCCACTTCACCTGCACTACACAGAATCTCCATGATATTGCTAAAGTTCATGGAAACTTGTGAGCCTCTTCCTTGGCAAATTGCCTTCTTGGTGTGTTCCTCTATAAATGAGCACTGGTCAGTAAGTGGGAAATGTGAACCCTGTGCTTGCCTTGAGCAACCCCCATCGAGACTTAGGAGACTGTTGTAGGAGGTGGTGCTCTTATTACCAGCCCCTATGAGAAGAGTGACTAGTGGGTGCTATAGGAGCTGAGATCCCCCACGACCTCCCTAACCACTGCCAGGAAGAATAAAGTAGATTAATCTCTTATCATGTTTCCACAGTCATCCTTTTGGCTGTCTGGATCAAGACTAAACCTGCTGGACACTGGAACCCAGAAACTCCTGTATTATGTATGTGTACCATTAAAAGACTAAAATTGTCAATAACTTGTTTAGAGATTCCTTAGGATGAACATCTGATAGTCTCTTTCTTCTACCGCATTGGGCTAGAAATCGCTCTCTCTCTCTCTCTCACACACACACACACACACACACACACACACACACACACACACGCATGCATGCACACACACACACTATTTTCCTAAAAGCAGCATGGTAGGTGGGTGGCAAATTAGCTTGCAACGTTTGTTCCTATTGATTTCTCAATAAATAAATCCCAAGGGTAATTAAGTTTCTGTTACTATAGGTCAAAATATTGGGAGTCAAAGTGTTGGAAACAAAAGCTTATCACTAGAAATTTTTGAGTTGGTTACCGAGAGAATAGCTCCCTCATTCCAAAAGCAGCCAGGCAGCCATACTCCCCTCCAACATGGGCCAATAGGTTTCTTGTCATTCCTAGTCAAATAATGACAATCCTGATTTAAAATTTTTCAAAAAATGATGTAATGGGGAGATCATTGGACTGGGATTTACAGAATTCACGTTCTGGTTTCAGCTTTGCTACTTACCACCTGTGCAACTTTGGACAGAGAAGTCACTTATTTTCTCTGTATTTGGGTTTCCTTATCTATAATATGAGGGAATTGGATAATTGACCTTTAAGCTTTCTTCCAACTTAGCTATAAATCCCACAATCCTATAACCTGTCCTGTCTACTTTAAAGTGCTAATACAAAAATCAAATGAAATCTTAATGGAAAGTACTTTGTAAGGGATAAAGTGTTCTGTTCAACTTAATTAAATTTAATTCACTAAACATTAGGCACATACTATGCACAAGACATTCTGCTAATGAAAGTAAAAAGACAAAAATAATACGGACCCTACCCTCAAGGAGCTTATAGTCTAGTAGAAGACTGTAACCTGTCTTTTAATAAGCATGACTGAAGGTAGACTGTGGTAACATGGCGAAGGAAAGATACAGAAAAAAAAATATCAGGAGAATTTAAAGAGGAAGCTGGGGAGATGAAGAAAAGCTTTCTAGTGAATTATTGGGGGAGCTAATATTTATTATCATTATTATACAAATAAAGATACTATTTTATAAAAAATAAACAATGTGGCACAGAGCATAGAAAGCTGCCCATGAAATCAGGAAGAGCTGGGTTCAAATTCTGCCTATGACACATCTTCTTATGTCACTGTGGGTAAGGCGTTTAACTTTTCAGTGCTCAAGTGAGGTTGAGGACTTTATGCAACTCTCCCCCTCTTAAATCCAGTCCAAGCACAAGTTCAGATATCATCCATGATGTCATTGGTCTTCTTGAATGAATGAATGAATGAATGAATGAATGAACGAACGAACGATAGAAAACAACAGCTCTAGGCAACTCTCTAAGACTTACAGAGAAAATATTGATGTGAGAGTCCCCTTTGGTGGCAATGAAATCACAGACTCAGTTCCTACCTTTCTCCTGCTCAATAGAGGTAATAACAAGTATAATAAAAGTTCCTTTTTCTGGATCTTTGGGCACAAATTGATACTCCTAAACCATGAAGCTGATTGTGCCATTCACCTGCTCAAGAATGTTGAGTGTCTCCCTATTAACACCTATGACAAAATACTGACTCTGGCATTTAAAGCCCTTTCTAATATGGTTCCAGACAAGTTTTCCAGGCTTATTGCATGTTGTTACCTTTCATGAATTCTGTGTTCCAACCAAACCAATCTACATGCTGTTACCCTATAAGTGATAGCATATCTCCCACTTCTGAGATTTTGCAGACTCTACTCCCCTGTTCCCCAACCCTATACCTGGAATTCACTTTTTTATCTCATGATATCTAGTTTCCTTTAAGAAAGCACGTGCCATTTCCTATATGAGGCCATTCCTGATCTTCCCTATCAGTTCAAGGCGCTCTCTGCTCCTATAATTTCATATTGACTCTCTATAGTTGTTGTATTTGCTCATTGTATTCATGAGTTCATCCAATAGCATGGAAATTCCTTGAGGATAAAGACTGTTTTTTCTTCTTTACTTTGCATCTCAACCACCTAGACTTCATTTCTCTCCATATTTCACTATCACTCTGTAGCTGTCTTTTTACCTCATAAGATCCCCCTATTCCTGTAGCCCCGTGGTGAGTTCCTCCTGAAACTTCCATTTTGAGGAAGGGCCCAGACCTTCTACTTTTTCCTCCTTTTTTTTGACTCTACTTCTAACTAGAGAGTTAGTGGACTTTGCCACGATGCCTTTTGCACTCTTCTCCCCTCCTCCACCCACAATTTTCAAGTCCCTCTCATTTGTGATCTTCCCTAATTAGAATGTAAGTTCCTTGATGGTATGAATCATCTTTCACTTTGTTTGTATGAGTGTTCCCAGCACTTAACACAGATACCTAGTGCTTGCTTAATAAGTGTCTGTTGCCTGACTGATCCATAGGCGCTCAATAGATACATGTTGGTGGTTCTTTGCTCTTTTTCTATCAAAGATATTTAAAAAGCTACCTTGTAAAATCCCACAATCCTTTATTTCTACCAAAATGCTTACTTCTATGTTTTCAGTAATATGGGTCCTCCCCAGTCCATCTTTTACAGATGACAACCTTTCAACTTTCCACACCTGCTCGGCCTCTCCTATTCTTGTATACATTCCAAGGGAGGATACTTACAAACTTTCCCATATGATCCCCTACACAAAATGTCCATCTCCTTTTCTTACTAGTGGTAGGAATTTTTTTGGGGGAAATTCTCAGATCTGGATGTTTTCCAAATAAATACTCCATTGAGAATCTACTCCAAGTGCCAGCGAGATTTATCTATGTTTTTCAATATTTCATTGTTGTTTGGTAGTAGCCAGAGCCTGGAAATGTGACCTATGACTCCACAGAGAATGTAAACTACTTGAGTAAATATGAACAGCAAAAGAAGCTCCAGTTATCCCATGGGAGAACTTGTATGTGACCTTGGGCCATGTCTGGCATGATCCCGTCTTTGTTCAGTTTTTATATAATACTTGGCCTGGGGTTGGCATGAGGATCCACCACTTTACTTTCCTGCTGCCCAGGACAACTGTCCCCTTGTGAGTAAATTCCCCCAAATAACCTAATGAACCCTAATAAAACTTATTAATAACTAAGTTGAAATGGGCCCCTCTTTCTTGGGTGTCTCAGTATTCAGAGGCTTTGCTATCCTACGATTGGCATAGGGCAGAAAAGATCTACCCCATTACACATGTATACCACTATAGCATTCTGGTTGTTCTGAATACTGAATATTATTATTCCTTGCTACATGAATGCCTTAGCCACCTCTTTTTCAAATCATATATGTTCTTGGGGATATAGTTTACATCATGTATGCCATTCATCATATTAATAAGGAACTCCATGCATGTTAAATAAGACAAAGATAAAACAGTAGCAATGAATAAGCATCAGATGCCTAATGGAGAAGACCATTTTCCCCTCAGTAGCTAAGCAGAAATTTCAATGATTACCTCTAAACCAGAAATTCTGATTTAGAGCTGGAAGAGAAGTTAGTGGTCTACTTACTAAATCCAGCTACTAAAGCGTTGTTCCTAAAATACAGATTTGATCTTGTCACCTCATTCTATTCAATAAACTGTAGTGACTCCCCATTACCACCAGGATCAATATAAAATCCTCTATTCGGATTTTAAATCCCTTTACAATCTGGTCCCTTCCTACTTTTCCAGTCTTCTTCCATTTCTCCCCCTTCCAAGTACTCTATGATCCAGTTAGGTTGGCCCCCTGGATATTTCTTGCCCATAATACTACATCACATGACTCTGTAAATTTTCATTGGTTGTCCCCCAATCCTGAAAGGTTCTCCCCCTTCATCTCTGCCTCCTCTCCTACCCCCTCTTTCTCCAAGTCTCAGCCCAAATTCTACATTTTGCATGTAGCCTTTCCTAATTCCCTTCAAGGGTAAAGAATTTCCTTCAATACTACCTCCAGTTTGTACTGTATATATTTTGTATGTACGTAGTCACTTGCACATTATCTCCCCCATTAGACTATGAGCTCCTTGAAAGCAGATGTACCCCAGGACCTAGCAATGGATTTGGCATGTAACAGGCACTTAAATGTTTTTTGTTTCACTTGTTGATGACTTAGTCATCTCTTCTAATCTCTTCTTATAGGTGTAAAACTAAGCCCCAGAGAGGGTAAGTGACTTAGAGATAACAATATCACCTACTTCTCAGGACTGCTGTGAGTCTCAAATGAAATTAAAAATGTAAAGCACTTTTTAAACCCTAATGTGTTATGCAAATGTTAGGCATCAAGGTGTCACAGTGGATAGTCTGGGATTGGAATTAGGAAGACTTCTATACAAATCCTGCCCAGACAGTTACTAGGTGTGTTACCCTGGGCAAATCACTCATCCTCTCAACATCAGTTTCTACATCTGTAAAATGGGAATAGTAACAGCCCCTACCTCAAAGAATTCTTGTGAGGATCAAATACAATGCAATAGCTCATATGAAGCACCTCGCAAAAGTTAAAGCATTATACAAATGTGAACTCTCTTCATCATCATTGCCCAGGCTAATATAGCTAGTGTATGTTAGGATTCAAACACAAATCTTCTTGGCTACAAGTTCAGGGCCCTACTCATTACACCATACTGCCTCACCTAACCATTTGGGGGGAGAGGGGAAGTGAAAATAAATGGTGGAACATATAATCCAATGAGCAAAATAAAGGTTTTCTCCTGTATAAAATTTGTGTGACCAGGTTTGCTTATCTGGGACAGCAGTCTGACAGTTGCTGATTCTTATAATAAGGAAAAAATGGAAGATTTTGGAAAATCAGGTGCTTTTAAAGCACAGTTAATCATTACTTTGGGCAATCACCTTAGGCTGCTGGGCAATGCTGCTAAGGTAATTTGAGACTTCATGTTAGGCACCATTTGACAATCAAAGAAAGTCAGATTTGACAGCTGATAATTTTCTGAAATCACTTGCTTTCCCCTGTCTCTTCCTCCCTACATTCCATCCCCCCACCAAAAAAATGGGGCAGGGGAGAAGAAGGTTCCTTTGTCTATACTTTGGGTTTTTAACTATTACATTCCTTGGGATTACCAGGGAGGATTGTGACTAGCCCTTTGAATGACAACATCCCAACAACTTTTTAAACTTGGAGGGATCATTGTCATCAGGGGTTTTTGGAATATGAATTATTTTTCTTGGCAGATATTGCAGCCTCTACAGGGCTCATTAGGTTTTCAGGGGAGAAGAAGACTGTCACAAAAATTGGTGTGCTTCCAATGAAATTCCTAATAGATCTGCAATGTCTGTGGCTTCCCTTAGATCTCTGAATTCCAAAGTAGGGCTTTCAGAGTTGTCATTTACATGACTGTTCATCCCAGAGCAACGAAGCTGCTATTTTCTGCATCTTTTATTCCCAGACTTTCATTCTGACGCTTACTCCATGGAGGGGGTGGGCATAGACATTTCTATGATTTAACAGCATTGGCATTCCCTTCTAACTGGCTTCCTGGTTCATCTTCACATGAAGAATTTCTTTGCAGTGATTGGTTTCTCAGAGATGAGCAATCAAATCCCTTCTCCCTCCTGTGTGTACTGTTACTGGAAGCTTTCCTATCCCTTACATAGAAAAGTTAACCCACTGAATTCATTGAAGCAAAATAATTTGGGGCTCAAATCCTAAAGTCTGTTATAAAGATATTTTTCAACCAGCCCTTAGAATGAAAGATAAATAAGGCAGGTTGTGTTTCAGAAAAACAAAAGAACTTACTGTGTTTTCTTTGATTTTTAACCTATAAATTGTGGAAAGTAAATAAATAGAAAGGCTACCATCATTTTACTCATCTTTTTGCATTTAGTTCAAATTAACAAAACAGTATTTCCTATTCCTTTTTATAAATTACTTATGCCTTTGAAGAAAGAAAAATCACGCAGTACCACGAAGGGCATAATTCATGTGTTCATCCATAATGCTTTGTTATGTTTCACATGAACAATCTATATTGAATGTGGCAACATAGAGGCCATCTTGGAGTCTGGAAATCCTCTGTTCAAGGTTGCCTCTATATTATACTGTCTGTGTAACCTAATCTCAGTGTCCTTGGGTAAATGTTTAGGATTATAAATTACACATTAATTGGTAGCCTGTTTTGGTGGAAAGAGTTCCCAAACCAGAAGTTTTCCATATTTAAATAATCACAAGTCCATGTAATGTTATGGAGAAAGAGGAGTCCCATTCCCTGGAGTCAAATCCCGCCTTGATGCTTACTACATGTGTAACACTAGGTATGTCCTTTGTCATCTTGGACCACAGTTTCTTCAATTTTAAAATGAAAGGGATGGACTAGATGGTGTCTTAAGTCCCTGCTATCTCTATAGCTACAGGTAGCTAAGCAACATGGTGCTGTATCTGGAATGAGGAAGAACTGAGTAAAAATCCAGCCTCAGACACATACTAGCTGTGTAACCCTGGATAAGTCACTCAACTTCTGTTTGCCTCAGTTTCCCTATCTGAATGAGGATAATAATAGCACCTGTATCAAAGGCTTGTTGTGCTGATCAAATGAGATAATTTTAAAGCATTTAACATAGTGCTTTAAACTACACATAGTAAGCACTATATAAACGTTAGCAACAAAGAGGAGGAGGGAGAGGAGGAGGAGGGGGAGGAGGGGGAGGACAAGGAGGGGGAGGAGAAGGGGGAGGAGGAGGGGGAAGGGGAGAAGAAGAAAGAAAGGAGGAAAAAGTCAGAAGAGGAGAAGGAAGAAGAGGTAGACAACAAAAATAGCTCAGGTACTTGAGTTCAGGACTGGAAATCACCTGATACCCTAGTCACATACTTCTGTAAATTGATAAACACATAATACATGATAACCAAATAAAATAAAGCAAGATTTTATAATCAAGTAGCACTATAGAGGAATTAAGAGAGTTTCAGAATATTACCGAAGGAAATAGGGGGGAAATGCCATATTGTGGCATAGGGAATCTATGTTAAGAGGATATATGTTAGTTGAATTCATAGCCTTCAATTTATTTTTCATTTGATTCCTTCTGTGCATGAAATGAAAAGTCTATTACCTCTCTCTGGTCCCCTTAATGCAAAGATAATTACAAAACCTGCTGCTGTCCTACCAAATCACAGCTGAAGAGCTCAGGGTAGAAAAAAGAAAACCCTCAGTCTGGCTTATTCAAGGTTTAAGCCAATTAGGATCAGCAGATCTCAATTTGATCATTTCAACTTTCTGTTACTGCTTATGTAGATTTCTTGGTCTATGGCTAACTTAACTGAACATCAATTAAACTTACCAGATATGTAATCAGAATGTTAGAACTCGATGATCTAGGTGAACCCTGTTATTTTTCAGAGGTAAAAATATACACTCAGAGAGGTAAAGTGATTTACCTTATGTGACCAAGGTCAGACAAGGAGTTAATTGCAAGGGTAGCGGCATCTCTGGAATTCTTCCTCCCACTCCAGTGCTTTTTTTCCAATTAAATGTTGGGGTTTTTGTTTGGTTTTGGGCACAAGAAACTATAAATCTACTGTGTACAACTTGCTGTTTCTTTAAAATAGCTAATAGAGTTATCGTGTATTTTTTTTTCCTTTTTTCTTCTCTCCCTCCACCCCACTCTAGTGGTACTACCATTAAACATAAATACTTTTCTCCTATTTATTGATTCTTTCTCTGTATTCTGATAACATCTTCCTTCTTTGGTCCCATGTAGTTAATTTGGGCATTTATAATAGTGAAAATGACTTAGTTGCTCAAAGTTGTTCTGAAAACAATATTGTAGTTATTGTATATGACATTCTCTTGGTTATGTTCATTTCTCTCTTCATTATTTCATGCAAGTCTATCCATGTTTTTTCAAGATAATCAAATTCACCATTTCTTATAGCATAGTAGTATTCCATCAGGATGATATATCACAACTTGTTCAGTCTTCCGTTGATGAACATCCCTGTAATTTCCAGTTCTTTGCCACTGCAAAGAGAGTTGCTATAAAAATTTAGGACATATAGATTCTTTTCCTTTTTCTCTAATCATATTTAGAAATAGACCTAGTAGTGGTATTGCTGGGTCAAGGGGTATAGGTAGTTTAATAACTCTTTGGGCATAATTCCATATTGTTCTCCTAAATGGCTGTTTCAATTCACACAGTTCCACTAACAGTAAATTAGTGTCTCAATTTTTCCACATCCCCTCCAACATTTATTGCTTTCCCCTTTGCTCCTTTTAGCTAATCTGAATTTTAACCAATTAAATGTAACATGAAAGATCTATGATTGTTTCACTGTGAGAACTCCCAGTGTGGATATACCCTCTACCAACTCAGATTGTAAACCAACTCTTTCCTTTAATTAGTAGATAAGGAACTAGAGAGTTATTCAAACTTAAGCCACTTACCAGGGTCAAATAACAAATAAGTGGCCAAAGACTTTAACTCAGCCCTTTCTGATGTAAGCACTCTGTCTACACCACTCAAAATGAGAAGCACAGCATAGAATAAGGAATTTTTAAACTAAAGAGAAGGGTGGAAGAGTTAGAAAAAAATCCAAAGTCTACATTATGATCCCAGGATACTACAACTGTTGTGGTAGATTTATTAATCTTTCTTACAAATAATTCTAATGTACTAAAACAATCATTTATTTGTTGCCAACTATGTTCAGAGCACTATGGTAGACTTTAGGAATGGTACACAGTGGTTCTCAACCTGTGGGTTATGTTCAATTTGTAACAATGAAAATACATCCTGTGTATCAGATATTTACATTATCATTCATAACAGTAGCAAAATTACAGTTATGAAGTAGCAATGAAAATAATTTTGTGATTGGCGGTCACCACAACATGAGGAACTGTATTAAAGGGTTGTGGCATTAGGAAGGTTGAGAACCAGTGCATTAGAGTGTGAGCTTCTCCAGGGAAAGAATTGTCTTTTGCCTCTTTTTATATACTCAGTGTCTGGCACACAGTAGGCACTTGACAACTGTTTATGGATTGATCATAAAGCATAATTCCCATCCTTCTGGAGTTTATCAGACATAAGCATTTTGATAGCTGTGATATTATATTAATTATATTATATTATAATATATCATCATGTCATATCATATATTAATTATATTATATTTCATTTCATTATATTTATTATATTATCAGTGCATAAGAGGCACACAACAAAGTATTCTATAAACTCAGAGGGAGGAAATTGTTACTACTGTTAGGCAATATGGAAAGCTTCAAGAAGAAAGAATTTGATCTGAGCACCAAAAGAGAAGAAGGAACTCAGCTATCAATGGGAGAAGAATAGATATTCTAGACATGGAGAATGGTGTGAACCATGAACCCAGAATCCATGACACACAGATATTTTTTTCAAATAATAGAGAGGAATCTGGGTTGACTGGAGCCTATAATATAAGAATGAGCATTGTGGTTGCATTTTAAGGTTATTATCCTACAATGATACAATATGGTAGAGCAGTACCTTCCAATAGACCTATCGTAAAATTGGAGTGACAATATAGTGTGCTTATTTAGTTTTCTTATGTTCTCATATGTGTTGGTAGTGCTTAAATCAAAGGACAGTTGGGGAGCAAAGCTATCCAGTTTCAGAATCACTGATGCAGACAAAGTTCCTGGCATGATGAAGTGAGAAAAGAAAAAAATGTTGAACAGGGATTTGTGATTAATCAGTAGCAATAACTACAGATGTCATATCACCACTCTCTTGGACACCCAGAAACAAATTTTCCACTGGAAGCCTAACCCTAGTAGTGCAATCCCTGATTATTCATTATAGTAGCAGCTAACAACCAAAGTGTGACCTAGAAAGGAAAATGACATTGTCAGTAAATATGACAATGATTTTCTGGAACAATGTTTCATGAATCATTTAACAAGATTAATTATGCATCCATCCAAAAAGATTGCCACGTCCAAGGACCAACTTAGTTGGATGCAGAAAAGCTCATTACCAGAGGGTTGGCCACTAGGTCATGAATTTTTTGTTGCTGACAACCCAAGAAACAAAGAAAAATTGAAAGCGACCCTCAATCCTATTCAGTCTCCTCTTGTTTTGATGGGATCAGTGGTAGAATACCACAAAATACATTAATAATAATAAATTCATGAATGGGATGCTAAGAATGAGACAGTTTTTAGCCTGTCTCTAAACATTCTATTTATCAGGAGTATTCTAAGTGTGTTATCAAATTGGACAGTATCAATATCCCCCCCCCCCCCACACACACAAATTCAAAAGTCTAGAACACTGGACCAAAACTAGAATTGAATTGGGACTGGTCCTGTGATTTCATTGATATAAGGAAGGAGAAAGGAATAAGCATGTATGTGCCAAGCACTGTGCTAAACACTTTATAAATATCATCTCATTTGATCCTCATCTAAGGAACTTCAAGATGCAGAAATCCCTACCATTAATGCAGTTAAGTTCCTTCTCTGCAATTTGTAATCTTAGAGAGTTTCCTCCAGCACTTGAAGGTTAAGAGATTTGTTCAGGGAAGAAAGGAAGGAAAGAAAGGAAAGGAGTATATGTGGTGTTAAGTGCTTTACAAATATTTCATTTGATTTTCACAACAGCCCTGGGAGGTGGGTACTATTATTGAAACCATTTTACAGAAAAAGAAACTGAGACTAAGGGAGGGTAAGTGATTTGCTCAAGGTCACACAAGTATATGAGGCTGAATTTGAACTCAGGTCTTCCTATATACACTGCACTACTTACTTGCCAGACATGGTCAGTATGCATCAGAGACAGAGCATGAACTCAGACTTTTGTGGTTCCAAGTCAATTTCCTCTCCCCTATGCCATACTTCTTCTCAGGTAAGAATATGTAGTAGGGAAAATGTTTAAGTCTTACATTAAATTACAAAAACCTCCTTCACAAGTATAAAACAGAGAAGGCATAGCAAGGCAGAAATTCATCTAAAAATATTTAGACAGTTTTGGGAATTGCAAAAGCACCAAAACATACTTTGTGCTGTACCTTGATGCTTCCGAGGCCTTTGTGATTTCACTAAATGGGGAATTCCTTCCAGTGGTGTAAGTCACAGTCTATATGAGTTTGTGTAATTGTTGCACATATTCACCCATACATCATCCATGAGGAGGCACCCAATGTACTTTGGCATTTTCTTCTAGATCTCTTGACATTCTAAGATTATCAGTCGAGAACACACTGACCTCCTGGTTCTCTTAACACAAGTTTGCCAATGGAGAATACAATGACCTTCCTCTAGATCTCTTGAAATAATTAGATTCTCATTGGAAAACACCGGCTGTCCAATTTAAAATCTTACTCTCACTATATGTCCAGCTGACCAATTTTTCTGCTAATGTTGTTGGTGATGTCTTTTATACCATTGATGGTTTGCAATTTTTTGTTGGTAATATATTTAGATTATTTTTTACTTCTGTGAATCTCTTCATTTCCTCTCTGGAGACCTTTCAGCTTATCAATATCCTTACTAAAAATCGTGGGCCCAGAACTGAATACAGTGTGTAGAGTACACTGGGAGCATCACCTACCTTGAAATGAACACTATGATCCTCAGTGTAGGTTAACATCATATTATCTTTTTTGGTTGCCAAGTCACGTTGTTGATTAGTGTTGAGCACAGAGTCTATCAAATGCACTAATAAAAAAAAATAACTGCTGTCTAACTTTCACTTATGAAGCTGACATTTTTAAACTCAAGCATAATCATTCACACTTTATGTTTGTCCCAAATGTTTTAACCTATTGATATACTTTTGAATTTTGATCCTGTCATCCAGGGTTACCTATCCCTTTCATCTTTGCATCATCTGCAAATTTGACTAACATATAGCTATGTCTTTGTCCAAATAATTCATAAAATAATATTATATGTCATAGGGCCATGGGGAGCAGCTTTCTGGTGCATTATGTTAATATCCTCCTTACAAGCTGACCTCAAACCACTAATAACCACTCCATATAATTTTACTCTTATTTAGAGCTCATATCTCTCCTTTCTACAAAAATTTATGATAACTTTTGTCAAACGCTAAGCTACATTTATGACTTTCCCCTGATATATTAATCTAGTAACCCAGTCAAAAAATGAAATAAAGATAGTTTAGCATTGACTTTTTTATTTTCTACAAGTTTTAGAGTTTGATTTCTGTTCTTCTTATCACCCAGAGCAGAGCCAAACTGGGATCTGGCATGTCTTGAATGCAGGCTCATCCTTTGTTCTTTGTTGTTAATTATTCAGTATTTTATTTTTCCCCAGTTATATGTAAAAATAATTTTTACTTCGAATTCTAAATTCTCTACCTTCCTCCCTCTCCCATTAGTAAGAAGGCAAGCAATTCAATGTAAGTTATACATGTGTTCATACAAAACATATTTCTATATTAATCATGTCATGAAAGAAAACATAGACCAAACATCTCAAGAAAAATAAAGTTTAAAAAAATATGCCTCAATCTGTATTCAGATGCCATCAATTCTTTGTCTGGGGATGGATAGCATTTTTCATTATGAGTCCTTCAGAATTGTCTTGGATCATTGTGTTACCAAGGATAGCTAAGTCATTCACTGCTGATCATCTTACAATATTGCTGTTACTTTGTACACATTTCACTTTGCATCAGTTCATGTAAGTCTTTTTGAGTTTTCCTAAGAGCATCCTACTCACCATTTCTTACAGTATAACAGTATTCCATCATAATCACATACCACAACTTGTTCAGCCATTCTCCAATTGATATACATGCCCTTAATTTCTAATTCTTTACCCCCAGAAAACAGTTACTATAAATGTTTTTGCACATATAGGTCCTTTTCCTTTTCACTTTTTATCTCTTTTTGGATATAGACTTAGTAGTGGAACTGCTGGGGTGAAGGGTATGCATGGTTTTATAGCCCTTTGGGCATAATTTCAAATTGCTCTTAAAGAAAGATTGAATCAGGTCATAACTCCACCAACCAAGCAATAATGTCTCATTTTTTTCCCATGTCTTCTCCAGCATTTTTATTCTCCTTTTCTGTCCTTTAGCCAATCTAGTAGGTATGAGGTGGTACTTCAGGATTGATTCAATTTGCATTCCTCCAATCAATAGTGATTTAGAGCCCTTTTTCTCATGACTATACATAGCTTTGGTGACTTCATCTGAAAACTGTTTGTATCTCTTGATCACTTATCATTTGGGGAATGGCTCCTATTTTTATAATGACTTAGTTCTCTATATATTTAAGAAATGAGACCTCTATCAGAGAAACTTGCTTCAAATTGTTTTTTACAGTTATGATTGCTAAATGTTTTCCATCTACCCCATTTCCCATCCCCCAATTTATCCTATTCTTACTCTTCTTTCACCCTGTCCCTCTTCAAAAGTGTTTTAAGCTACTGCCTCCCCCAATTTGCTCTCTCTTCTAACCACCACCCCTTTCTCTCATCCAGTCTTCCCCTCCTACTTTCTTATAGGATAAGATAGATTTCTATACCCAACTAAGCATGTATACCCTTTGAACCAATTCTGAGGAGAGTAAGGTTCACTCATTTGCTGCCACCTCCTCCTTCTTTCCCATCCACTGCAAAATATTTTTCTTGCCTCTTTTATGTGAGAAAATTTATGCCATTCTATCTCTCCCTTTCTCTTTCTCCCAGTGCATTCCTCTTTCTCACTTCTTAATTTTATTTTTTAGATACCATTCCTTCCTATTCAACTCACACCTGTACCCTCTGTCTATATATGCTCCTAATTGCCCTAATAATGAGAAAGTTTTTTTATGAGTTATAAGTATCATCTTCCCACATAGGAATATTAACAGTTTAACCTAATTGTGTCCCTTATAATTCACCTTTCCAGTTTTTCATGCTTCTTTTCATGCTTCTCCTGAGTTTTGTATTTGAAAGACAAATTTTCTATTCAGCTCTGTTCTTTTCATCAAGAATGCTTGAAAGTTCTCCATTTCATTGAATATCCATTTTTTTCCCCCTCAAGGATTATACTCTGGGCATATTTGCTTGGTAGGTGATTCTTGGTTGTTAGCCTAATTTCTTTGCCCCCGGTAATATCATATTCTAAGTCCTCTGATCTTTTAATGTAGAAGCTGCCTAATCTTGTGTTATCTTGACTATGGCTCCACAAGACTTGAATTGTTTCCTTCTGGATACTGGCAATATTTTCTCCTTGACCTGTGAACTCTACAATTTAGCTATAATATTCCTGGGAGTTTTCATTTTGCTATCTATTTCTTCAGTATTTTTTTGTTTCTCCTTTACCAAGCTGTTGACTTGTTTTTCATGATTTTCTTACATCAGTCTCATTTCTCTTCCCTATTTTTCCTCTACTTCTCTTACTTGATTTTCAAAATTCTTTTTCAGTTCTTCCATGGCCTGAGACCAATTCGTATTTTTCTTGGAGGCTTTGGATTCAGGAATTTTGACCTTGTTATCTTCTTCTGAGGGTGTGTTTCCATCTACTTTGTCACCATAGTAACTTCTATGGTCAGCTATTTTCAGACATACTTCTAGGGACCTGTAAGTTTTCAGTTCTTCCAAAGGTGGTATGATCTACCCTCCCCACTCTATATATCTACCTCTTGATATCCTTAAAGTACAAGGCCAATCATTTCATTCCCCCAATCAAGAAGTTTCAGTTTCTTTCTTGGCAAAAATAGAACTGATTGGTTTCTACTAAACAAGCTCAATGTAGTTCTTCTGATGGCAGCTGGTGAATCCATCTCATTTATACTTGTCTATGTTTAGGGTGGTTGATTTGCTCACATTCCACATGTCTGCTTTGCAAGATTTTACTAATATTCTTTTGGGGACACAAAATCTATATTCTACTGACTACATGAAGTTTGATATTAGGATGTGAGAATCTATTTTTGTTAAACTCCATACTGGTTTCTGAAACAATAGAGAAATCAGCACCAGATTGTTGGCACTCTGCTATCTGGTCCAATGTTTACGGTAACATTTAGGTTTTTCTGACTGGTTGTTGACTAGAGAATACTAAGAGATATCTAAATATGTGCAGTACTACTTGAGATTTTTCAAATGACAAGATGTCATTCACATATTAAAATATCCATCCCTAATGACCCATCAAGCCTGACCACTTATTCTTTTAAGAATTGAGGAGCATGCCTCAGATTTGGCTTAAGGAGGGAATACCATACATACTCAATTGGGTAGGGAAATCTATCTTACCCTATCTTACCCTACAGGAAAGTAGGAGGAAGGGGATAAGAGAGGGGGGATAATAGAAGGCAGATTGGGGGAAGGGGTAATCAGAAGCAAATACTTTTGAGTAGGGACAGGTCAAAGGAGAGAATAGAATAAATGAAGAGCAGGAAAGGATGGAGAGAAATATAGTTAGTCTTTTACAGCATGACTGTTATGGAAATGTTTTGCATGACTGAACATGTATAACCTATACCAAATTGATTGCCTTCTCATTGATGGTGGATGGGGAGGGAGGAAGGGAGAGAACGTGGAACTTAAAGTTTTTAAAAATGAATGTTAAAAATTGTTTTTGTATGCAACTGGGAAACAAGATATATAGGCAATGAGGTATAGAAATCTATCTTGCCCTCCAGGAAAATAGAAGGGAAGGGGATGAGAGAAGGGGGAGTGTGATAGAAAGGAAGGCAGATGGGGGAAGGGCAATCAGAATGCACACCACCTTAGGGTGGGGGAGAGAGGAGAGATGAGGAGAAAATTCAGAACTTTGAATCTTGTGGACATGAATGTTAAAAACTAAAAATTAATTAATTATTTAATTAATTAGAAAAGAATTAACAAGTATGAACATGATAGTTTATTATTGAAATATAAGAAATTATGAATGAGGGTGGCTAGGTGGCACAGTGAACAGAGCAACAACGGCCGTGGAGTCAGGAGGACCTGAGTTCAAATCCGGCCTCAGACACTTAACACACACACAAAAAACTAGCTGTGGGACCTTGGGCAAGTCACAACCCCAATTGCCCACTGAAAAGCAAAAAAAAAAAAAGAAAGAAAGAAATTATGAATGAAAGAATTCAGAGAAGAGCAGTAAGACTTACATGATCTGACAAAGAGTAAGGTAAACAGAACCAAGAAAATAATGTACAAAATGTCTACAATAGTGTAAATGGAAATGTTTTAAAAATTAAATTGAACGCTATGAAATTATGATAAAAATGTGTGTCAAAGAATAGAAGATCTAATGCACTTCTTTCTTTGTAGAGTTTGGGAAAATAATGGTGTGTAATATTATCTTAGACAGCGAGGTGATGCAGTGGATAGAGCACCGGGCCTGAAGTCAAGAAGACCTGAATTCAAGTCCAGTCCCAGACACTTAACAGCTGGGTGACTAAGTAAGTCACTTAAGTCAGTTTGCCTCAATACTTCAACTGTAAAATGAGCAGGAGAAGGAAATGGTAAACCAAACCAGTATCTTTGCCAAGAAAACTCCAAATGGGATCATAGAGTCATACATGACTGAAATGATTAAACCATAATATTACATATACTGTCAGACTTAGTTGTTTAGTTTTGCTGCTCTGCTTTTTCCTCTTTCCTTTCTTACAAGAGATAGGTGGTTCTCTAGATAGGGAAGAAGGAAGAAATATATTAGGAAGTGAAGGTATTATAAAAACAAAGATTTTTTTAAAAAAGAAGCTACCACTTGATTGATGCTTTTTCCTCCATCAGATCAATAGCTTAATGAAATAACGGGTGGCCTGCGTACCTTGCTCTAGGCAAAGACAAAGATGGGAGAATTTTCATTTCGGTTCTGTCTTTATTTTGCCCCATAGAACATTCAGAAAAGGGAGAAAAAAACAAATCTGCACAAAACACATAAAGGACTCAAAGTAATTTATATTGATTCAATGTAGTTTTTCTCCCTATGTAATGGGTCCCATTTTCCCAAAGGATCCAAATTCTTCTAGACTCTATGTTGCGTTATGGTCTAGACTCCCCATAGAAGGCAAGTAAAGCTGGGATTGCCAGTTTTAGGACAATACTTCCAACCTCAGAGTAAATCCATCTTCCCACAAAAAGTCATGAAGTCTCATCCAAACACACAGGTGCCATATTATAGTTCCACCTTCACCTCAAAGGGGGACATACTTGGGACCACTGACCAGGCAACCCCTTTCCCATCAAGCCCACAGCAACTAACTTATTTTTAACAGCAGAGTATGAAGTCTCAATCCCTAGTTACTCAGGATCATAATTGTGTTTCCCTGTTTCTGCTGTGCCAAGTACCAAATGACAAGAATCTGATCCTTTTCACTCTCTAAGAGGCATCAATTTCAGGAAATTGTACTTGCTGTGATACTGAGAAAATTAAGACTGATCCTGTATCATTTATTTGTTGATCCAACTTCCAATTGATTAATTTTGCCTGTAACTTTTTTTCCTGTAACTGCTTAAGTTGTGGGTTTTTTTTGTTTGTTTGTTAGTTTCTGAACACAGTTCAGAAATTTAACTGGCCTGTAATGGGTTAAATTTAAAAATCCAGCTCTCTGGCTAATCATTGATCTATTCTTGCCTCAAGGAATTTAACTGACCTTGAGAAGTGTGTGTAAACACAAAAGGAGTCAGACTTGATATCTACAACACCTGAATTATTCTTCAAGGCTGTCTGGTTTGCTGTCCAAGATTCTGGGCTGCTGTCTCATGTTTGTATTCAAATAATGAGCACTTCTTAGTCTCATGAGAGAAGAATTGAGGTCATTACTAGCCTCCATTACCAAACTTTTAACCAATCATGTTATTCCCCCGTGCTTCAGCTCGGTGACCAATCATGTTGTACTTAATCCCCTGATTTCATCTAACCTGTCTTGTTCTTTGTTCTGTACTTTCCTGAACCTATAAAATGAGAACTGTCTTTTTTCTTGGGGTATTTGGCATGAATGGAGGCAAACCACTGACCCTTTCTTGACAGGCTGCATGCCCCGGTTAATAAATGTTATGTTACTGGGAGATTTGCCTCAATTTACTCTCTTGTTAAACCTCAAATACAGAAATAGAGTAGCGGATCTGTGGAATAGGTTAGGTATACAAGGCATCATATTTAATGGCTACAGTAATCTAGTGTTTCATATACTCAAGGACTCCAACTTTTGGGAAAAGAACTCTTTATTTGACAAAACCTTCTGGGAAAACAGGAAAGTAAGTGTGGCAGAAACTAGGCATAGACCAATATCTTACACTGAATACCAAAATAAGGTCAAAATGGGTACATGATTTAGACATAAGGGGTGAAGCTATAAGCAAATGAGGTGAACAAAGAATAGTTTACCTGTCAGATCTATGGAAAAAAGGAAGAATTTATGATCAAACAAGAGAGAGAGAACATTATGAAATACAAAGTGAGTAATTTTATTACACTAAATTAAAAGGTTAATGCAAACAAAGTCAATACAACAAAGATTAGAAAGAAGCAGAAACAATTTTTATAGCCAGTGTATCTCTGAAAAAGGACTCATTTCTCAAATATATAGAGAACTGAGTCAAATTTATAAGGCTACAAGTCATTCCCCAATGGTCAAAGGATATGAACAGGCAGTTTTCAGATGAAGAAATTAAAGCTAGCTCTGAAAAACAAAAAACTAGGGATACAAAAAAAAAAAAGCTCTAAATTATTATTGATTAGAGAAATGCAAATTAAAACAACCCTGAGGTACCACATCACACCTGTCAGATTAGCTAATATAACCAAAAAAAAAAAAGGAAAATGGTAAATGTTAGAGATGTGGGGAAATTGGAACACTAATGCACTGTTGGCAGAGTTGTGAACTGATCCAACCATTCCAGAGAGCAATTTGGAACAATAGCCAATGGGCTATAAAATTGTGCATACTCTTTGATCCAGCAATAACAATACTAGGTCTGTATCTCAAAAAGATCATAAAAAGGGAAAAGGACCCACGTATACAAAAATATTCATAGCAGTTCTTTTTTGTGGTGGCAAAGAATCAGAAATTAAAAGAAAGCTTAATGGACTACTATTGTTCTATAAGAAATGAGGAGTGTACAGATTTCAGAAAAACCTGGAAAAACATATATGAACTCATACAAAGTAGTTTTTCCCTTTTGTTCTGATTCTTCTTTTAGAACATGACTAATGTAGGAATATTTTTAATAAAATTATACATGTATAGCCTATATCAGATTGTATGCTGTCTTGGAGAGGGGAGAGGAGAGGGAAGGGGGAAATTTTGGAATTCAAAATCTTATAAAAGTAAATGTAGAAAATTAAAAATAAATTTAAAGAATAATAAAAAGAAAAATAAATAAATAAAAATTCAAACACAATATAAATTCAGATCCAAAAAGTCCCAACTACAGGATTATTCATAAGGAAATTCCTAAGGTCTACAAAGTACAAGGAATCTTGTCTTTTTTTAGCAAGAAAGTCAGATTTGAGAAATCTATCCTCCTCCTCCTTCTCCTCTTCTTCTTCCTCCTTCTTTATTCTTTCTTCTTCTTCCTCCAAATTTCATGACAATTTAATAACATAATATTTTAAGGAAATTTTTTATTTAGCTTTCTGCTTTATTTTTCTTCAAAGAACAAACATTTTAAAAATTAATCTGTCCTTCCTACTACCAGCCTTTGGAATTTAGGAGGGAAAAAAAGCAAAAAAAAAAAAAAAAAAATTTCCTCACTACACATCTCCATAGCCAAAACAAATTCCTACATTAAGTATGTCCAAGGATGTATGTCTCCTTTTGCAATTTAAGTTCATTGTCTCTCTCTCCAGAGATGAATAATGTATTTCATCTTCATTCTTTTGGACTCGTGGTTTACAATTACTTTAATCAGAGTTCTAAAGTCTTTTAAAATAATGTTTTACTATAATGTTGTTATCATTGTATAAAATGTTCTAGTTGTATTCTGAACCAATTCATAGAGGTCTTAACAATTTACTCTAAAATTCTTCTTTTTATCTTTTCTTATGGCAAAATATTTTTTCCATCATATTAATATACCATAATTTGTTTAGTAATTCCCCTATAGCAGAACACTTCCTTAGTCTTTTTAAAAATATTGATTACCATGAAAAGAGCTGGTACTAATATGTTTGTATATATGGAGATATTCTTTTCATTTTTCCTCGGGTTTTTTTGTTTGTTTGTTTTGGGGAATTGGCTCTTAATCTTATTAATTTGAACCAGTTTCATATCCATCTTGAAATGAGACCTTCCAAAATATGCTCTATACAAAGTAATAGCAATGTTGCAAGATGGTCAGCTGTGAATGATTTAGCTTTCCTCAGCAAATACAAGAGTCCAAGACAACTCGGAAGTACTTATGAGGAAAAACGCTATCCATCCCCAGAGAAAGAATCTATTACATCTGAATACAGATTGAAGCATCCTTTTTTCTTGAGTTTTTTTTTTTTCTGTTTTCTTTCATAACATGGCTATTATGGACACATTTTGCACAACTACAACAGTATAACCTATATATATAACTACTTGCCTTCTCAATGGGGCCTGAGGGAGGGAAGGAGAGAATTTGGAACTCTAAGTTTTAAAGGTGAATGTTAAACATGTTTTTACATGTAACAGGGGGAAAATTAAAAATGAGAAAATACTTTTAAAAAATAAATGAGACCTTTCTTTGTCAGAAAAAAAATTGATGCAAACCTTTTCCCCTATGTACCTGTTTCCATTCTAATTTTTACCATATTACCTTTGTTTGTGTAAAAACTTTAAAATTCCATATAATCGGAATTGTCTATTTTATCTTCTGTGGTCCTTTGCTCGTTTAGTCATAAACTCTTCCCCATCTATTGATCAAACCAGTAATTTTTCCATTCTTCTTATAATTTATTTATGATGTGAGCTTTTTATATTTGTTATGTATCCATTTGGACCTTATTGGAAATTTTCCTTATATTTCTTCTAGAAATCATATCATATCATGTCATATCATATCATATCATATCATAGGATTCTATAACTCTATCTGCATCAGTGAACCTAAAACTGAATAGCATTTGCTGCTTGATTATTCTTTGATTTAAGCATTAGAAACACACCCAGAAACACTAAAAGTTAAGCACATACAGTGCATTGTAGCTCTAATTTCATGAACGATAAGCAAGTCGTTTTTAGGAAGGTACTGCTCTATCATATTGTAAAATTGTAGGTTAGTGATGTGGTCAGATCCATGTTTGAACAATATCAATTTGGCAACTATGTGGAGGGTAGGTTGGAGAGAAGATGGACTGATTGCAGAGAAATCAATTAAGACATTATTGTAAGAGTCCCTAGGCAAAAGGTAATGAAGGCCTGAACATGCTATGTGAGCAGAGAAGGGGACAGATATGAAATATGTGGAAGTAGAATTGATAATATAGGGTGACTCATAGGAAATGGAAAGAGAGCACAGCATAAGCCAGTGGATGAGTCATTTGATATAACCTGGATAAAACTGCAACAGCATGGGAGTACTTTTTTAAAAAATCACATTTTGAAAATATTTGAATCTTATACTGTTCAAACATTTATGAAGTGGCCACAGAATTATGCAAGGTATTATATGGGATACAAAATGTAGAAGACATTTTCCCTGCTTTGTGCTAGATCCAAAATTCCAATACTTTGTGTTATACAGACTATACAGACATTGTTTTTAAAAAGTAATTTGTAGTAAGGACTACATCATTTTTGAGTGGGACTATCTAGGGAAGGCTTTATGGAAGATGTGAGCCAAATTGGGTCATGATGCAAAATCAGGACTATACTCTGGTAAAATGTCTAGTCAGACAGGCTAAATGAGGTTGAAGGTAACCAACAGGCTTAAAATTATCCTAGATGGGCCATAATGTTCCCTGAAGTTCTGATTACAAGTGGAGAGTTAACATGACTGGCCCACATCTTTTTCCAATTATATTATTCTTAATTATGTCTTTGATACTACTTATACACAAGCTAATATTGAAAATATGATGTAGCTTAAAGTACTTCTACCCATATTGAAACTTTACATCACCATTTGAGTTACTAGAAATGATAAATTTTCATAAGTTGTGGTGTTCTCTCATTCATAGCCAATTAAAATCCCTGGGAAAATGTTGGAATTAAAACAATTGGTTTTTGTGTCAGAGAATAGTTGGGGTCATTAAAAGCACTGCAATTTTCCAAATGCAATCTAGTCTACCGTTCCATGTCCTCTGTATCTATACGCAATGTCTGTCTCAGATGCTGATGAACTACTTCAATTTGTTATCATTCAACTTCATTTCACAAGATGAGATATTTACATAATTCATCTAGTTGTTTTGTATTGTATTCCCTGCATGACCTGCTAGGCTTTTCACTTTTGAATGGTCCCAGATCTCATGGAAGAGAACCTATAGAATTCTAGGATGACACCATTGGCAGCATGTCTTCAAACAAGAGTGTCTGAAGAACCTCACCATTCACTGAGAATGTGTCTTCCATTTGGACTTGTCATAGGAGATCATTCATGACAGTGGAAAACACCTTTGATGAGCATGCTGCCATATTATTTTACGCCAATTAGGCTAAAGATCTTGATTGATTAACGATAAGGATCATTAAAAAATTATTTCTTTGGTTGTCTCTCTCAAGGAATCATGTATGATCTGAACATATGCAGGGACTAAATCTTGTTGGAGAACTTTTGAAGCTTCATTTTAATCTGCTGACAAAGGTTTGGGTTTTTTTAATCAATGAAAGAAAGAATTGGATTTATACACCTCTCAGGCTATTTTCTGACTATGAAGATGTCCCCTATATAAAATCACCCATGAATGCCTTTTTCATATTTTCAGCAAGATTATACTTGATGTATACATAGGCAATTCTTCAAAGATGGACAGTGATTTAGACTCTAAATTAAATAGGAAGTTCATATTTGATAAATCAGACAGTGTTTTCTATATTTCCATGGTGGTGATTTCCAAACTATTCATTCATATGGGTAAGAAAGTCTGGAGTGGAAGGTGGGAGAACGCTATCGATATCATCCCTCTGATGCTGCACAGCTGAGAATCATGGGACAGTCTGACCTCAGAAGTATTGAAACTCTAGCTGACTCAAAGAGAAATGGAAAGGCATTTAAATGAGTGGGTGTAAACAAACTACAGCAATTTGACAACATATCAACAGTTCAAGTCATTTGTTAAATGTACCAGGCACAGGAGGTGTCATAATAAACCTTATGAAAGTTGTATCCAACCAGAAAATGAGGCGGTTAAGTCATGTGGCAATATTAACAACAGTGACAATAGCCAGTATTTATAGAGTGCCTGCTGTGGGTCAGGAACTAAACTAAGTGTTTTACAAATATTATTTCATTTGATCCTCGCAACAACTTTAGGAGGTAGATGTTATTATTATCTCCATTTTACAGTTGAAGAAACTGAGGCAAACAGAGGCTTAATGACTTGCCCAGGGTCACACAGCTAGTAAGTGTCTGAAACTAGATTTGAACTCAGGACTTTCTGACTCCAGGCCCAGCGCTCCATCCATTGTGTCATCTAATTGTATCCTGAAAAGAGTCAGGAAGAACAGATGGACTATTCTAGCATTGTATTTCTGTCCACAAAATATTTGAAGGACTGGTGGATAGCTTCCAGCATGTTGAGTAGGTCATTATGAAAACACACGTGCAAGTCATACAGGATGAAAGGGAATAGATGAGTTGCAATCAGCCTTGAAAGAAAGAGTTCTTATACCAATGAGAGTAGGGATTTATTGAAGTGATGAGGTAAGATAACTTGGGCACTAGAGTTGTCCAAAAATGGAAAAAGTTGCCTTGAGAGGTGTTCACCTCCTGATCGTAAGGGGGCTTCACTTAAACCAGTGGTTCTCAACCTTCCTGATGCCGCAACCCTTTAATACTCATATGTGGACGTATCTGCATGTGGGCAGACCTGCCTGGAGAGGGATAGAGGAGTGGTGTCTCGGTTCCTAAGACTATTGGAAATATGTGTTTTCCGAGGTCTTAAGCCACCCCTGTGAAAGGGTCATTCGACCCTGAAAGGGATCACAACCCACAGGTTGAGAACCACTTACTTAAAGGCTGGGTGACCAGCTAGGCATCAGCCTAGATGACCTCTGTAATTCTGATTCCAGTTCTGGGATGAGACTATGATTTTATTGGTAGAAGTAAGAAGAGAATTCCCTCCCATTCAGCCTCTAGATAAAAATTGTTCACATTCAGCTTAAGTTCATATACTCAGTCACAATTCTTATGAGGGAAGTTGTTGTTGCTGTTGCTGTTAAGTCTTGTCCAATTCTGTGTGACCCCATGAGGGTTTCCTTAGCAAAGATGCTAGACTGGCTTTGCCATTTCCTTCTCCAGCTCACTTTACAGATAAGGAATCTTAAGTAGATAGGATTAAGCGAATTGCTCATAGTTACACAGCTAGGAAGTGTCAGAGGAGGAATTTGAACACAGGTCTTCCTGACTCCAGGCCTAGCACTCTATGTACCAAACCACCTGGCGGAAAGCAACTCAAAGATGAGATAATCCTTTCCTTGAAGAACACACCATTATCATCTATTAATAACTAAAGTTACCAGAGGAAGTATCATAGTAAAGTCAAAAGACTGCTAGATTTGTACTCAAGAGAATCTGGGTTCAAATACTGGTTCTGCTACTTAGTATTTACGCCATATGACCTTGGGCAAGTCATGACTTCTCTGTGTTTTAGTTCTCCTTCTTAAAATGGAGTAATTGTAATAGATGGCTTTAAGTTTCCTTTCCGGTTTGAGTTCTACATCTGTAGTCCTAAAATCCAATAAAATTACATTAAGGGACTAGTGCTCTTGACCAAAAATATCTTTTAAAAAAATTGTCAGTCTGTTTACTTTTCCATTGGCCAGGAACACATTTGGGAGTTGGGGGTGGGGAGCAGTACTCAATCTGTCTGAAAAATCAAATTTGTCCTGCTTCACATACAATTGAATTCTTTAGGCAGCTGACTGACAGAACACTGATGTCCTAGGCTGCACTTAAGAGGCTTTTAATGAAGATCGTTTTAATTACCCAATGATATTGTTAAAAATAGGAAACTTGTCTTTCAAAAGATCCGGGTCATATCAGAAGCACCATGTTTCACAAGTCAATGACCACAGAGGTGCAAAATATAACTCTTCATAAACTTGGTCTGCCATTAAAAGGTACAACAGTCTGCGAAACAAAGATAGCTATGGAGAGGAGGTATTGACAGAGCAAAGCAAAACCTGTCACCACAGAACAGCCAGGGGAAGAGGAAAATGAGAGAAATGTGAGTAATACAGAACTGCTCAACTGTGCCTGCAGCTTACCCCCAACAACACTGATAGCACAGATGGACAAAGGATTAATGTCCTGCTGCAAGCCCAATGCCACCAGGCCAGGGACCTACAGTAAGACCAAACTGTCTCTAATAAAGTAAAGTGAGCACCGTAAGCCAAAGGCAGCCATGTGTGAGCACCACCGAAAGACACGGCTGGTTGCCATGTTAGTTTTTAAAACTGGCATTTAAAATCACTCAGACAGATGGAAGAAAATTATGCAATAAAAAGTTGACATTTGATTCTACTCTGTATGTTTGTTAAGTTAATTCTTATTATCTTGAACTGAGATTAGTACCGAATGATAATCAGATTGTGACAGTTTGTAGTTCACGTGAGGATTATATTGGTTCCAAGGGCCAAATGGAGACTAAATGATGCTTCAGTAGGTTACAATTAATCACAAGGATGTAATTACATCAAGAGGTTTCAAGGATGATATGAATTTATGGAAGGAAATGTGAAAATATCTGTAGCACAAAAGTTTTGTTTGTAGGAATAAAACATCTCATTGGTATGGAGTGTCAGAGTTGATACCAGGGAAAGAAGAAATGAATTAGGAGCTCCATTTTTACAAGTGAGGAAAAAGAGACATGGAAAGGTTAAATCATCCCATGGTCAAAAAGTTAATAAGCATCAGATACAAATCCTTTTCTATAATCCTATCTCTCTTGTACCATACAATTCTGAAAGACATTGCATAGTATGTATATTATTATATTTTGCATAACGTTTTATTAGAGTGAAGAATTTTGAGAACTCCAGGACACTCTCCTTCCTTCCTCAATGAGATCAGTGTGTGGCTCACAGTCTCTCTTTCTTCCCCAACACCTGGCCTCCTACTAAGGAATTTTAACATACCTTTGATATTTCTTCAATCACTCTAACTTCCCACTTACTTCTCATGATCTGCTCCTCTATCAAACCCCAGGTATGCAGAGAGATAGTCATATCCTTGGTGTGGCCATCACCCACATATGTTCTGCTTTCATGTTCATTAGCTCTGAAATTCATTTATTTACCCATCATTGATGTCATTTCACTTCTTCCTCTGTCTTGCATTTCCAAACACTATACATTTTCTTCAACAAATCCTCAGTCCTTCTGCTCATAAATTCCTTTCCCAAGCCATTATCTTTATATTGGCTACACACTCTTCCCTTTTTCATCACAAGTTAGTTCAGCTGTGGTGAGTTAGTTCAACTTTGGTGAATTAGATCAACTCTACACTGTCTTCTCCCAAGTTCCCCCTTTATCTTTTCCCCACCAAACTTCAACTTTGGGTTACTTTCAAGCCTTTTCATCTAAACTTCTGAGCTGCTGAACAAAGATGGGGGAAAAATCAGGAAGCCACGCTAACTGGATCTACTATAAATTCACATTACTCTTTCTCTACTGTGCCCTCTCTATGACAAGGCAATCCTTTTACACCTTCTTAATCAATTCACTATCTCATTCACCACGGCAGCTTTTCCAGACTTTTCATCCCTTCTCAAGCCACTCATGATTCTCTGTCCACCCACCCTCTGTTGCACTGAAAAAAAATCAAGGCCATCTGCTGAGAATTTCTTATTCTTCCCTCCTCTTCATCTCCCATCACTCATAGGCTTTCTGCTGCTGTTTCCTCATTCACCCATCTTCCATACTTGGTGATGCCATCAGCTCAGCTCTAACAGATTCAAGGAACATCTTTATGCTGATGACTCTCAGATCTCTTTGTCCCATAGACATGCTAAATTCACTATGTTCCAAACTAAACTTTTTTTCTTTTCTCCATACTTTTTCCTTTTCATAACCTCCCTATTAGTATCACCACTATCTTCTCAGTCAGCCTAATTCACAATTTAGGGGCTATCTTCAACTCCTCACTCTCACTCTGGATATTCAATTGATGGTGGGTGGTCCCTTCATATATATGGCAGCTCTTAATAACTCAGAGAATCAGAGAATTTGAGAGTTGGAAAGGATCTCAATGGTTTCTTAGTCTTTCCCACATTTGAAAAGATTCCTCATTTTAATATATAAGACAAATGGACATTTGCTGAATGAATGAAGACCTCTAAGGAACAAAGATAGAGCTTGAGACATCTTATTTTACTTTTGGATAGATTAAATGTAAGAAAGTTTAGTTTAGTTTAGTTTTGCTGAAGTCAAAATTTAACTTGACTCTAACCCTCAGTTAGTATCGTCTGGAATCAAACTGAATAAATTTAATAACTTTTTCACCTGACAGTTCTTCAAATATTTGGAGCCAGGTGTAAAGTCCTCCCTGAATTCATTCAATTTATGGTCCTTGAGAGTTGCTAGGTCCTCCCCCCCTCAAAATGCATTGCTTCACAGTCAACCCTATTACAAATCTCTCTGGCTAGCCCAACTGACTCTTAGACAGTATGTCAAAGTTTTGCCTGCTCACAATCCCTGGATATAGTTTTCTAGAATCCAGTATCGTGTCATGATGAGACACAAAAGGGAAACTACGTCTATATAAAGTTCTAAAAAATATATTTTAAAAATCAGTGGGGAGGTCATTATCTCTCCTATCAAACTAGATCCTTTTTTTTTTTTTTTAGCTCCTCCATTCTGGCAGTACCACCACCAGGATATCAAGCTTCCTTATTTTTCATCATCTATAGTTAAGTAGTCATGACCATTTAAATGACCATTTAAAAATCCTTCTACATAAGCTCTCAAGATGTATTCACTATATTGTGAAGAAGAGTAGGATCAAACATGGGACAGGGTTGCTACTCATGGTAAATGGGACAATGATAGTTGAAAATAGAAGGAAGACAGATTATTTTGCTTCTGCTTTCTCTGTCAACCTTTGGATTGGAAAGAAGGAAACTATGCTGGTTAATGGGTAATCAATACCTAAGATAAGTAAGAAAAGAGTAAGAGAACATTTAACTGCCCTTGGTGAATTCAAATGACTCAGCTTGAATAAACAACATGATTAAGTAATGAAAGAAACAGAGGACGTGGTTGCTGAATCATTGCCAGTGAGTTTTCAAGGTTTGTAGCAAATAGGAGAGGTGCTGCCAAGCTAGTGGAGGGCACATGTGTTCATCCAATTTTTTTTTAAAGGGAAGTGAATCATTACATCAAACTATAGACCAGGGAACTTTACTTTGATTCCTGAGAAATTTCTGAAATATTATTGTTGTTGTTGTTACTAAACTATAAATGTTAGTTATTAATATGTGCCAGGCACTGTGTTGAGTGTGTTACACTTATTACCTCATGTGAGCCTTACAAAGACCTTCAGAGATGGGTGCTATTATTATGTCACCATTTTACAGATAAGGAAATTGAGGCAAACAAAGGTTAAGGGACTTGCCCAGGGTCACATAACTGGTACTTGTCTGATGCCAGATTTGAACCCAAGTCTCCCTGACTGCAGGCCTGGTGCTTTATCTACTGTGCCATCTAGTTAACATCTCCATGCAGTGAACATAAATCATACCAGCACAGTTTCATCAAGAACAGATCACACCAAATTAATTTCTCTGTCTGAACCAGTAGCTCAGGGGCATGCTATAGATATGTTCTTCCCAGATTTTAGCAGAATGTTGGCTAAAATATTTCATGTTATTCTTGTGGAAAAGATGGGGAAGTGTGATCAAGAGAGTAGTGCAATTAGAAGGATTCACACCTGGTTGGAGGAGCCATGGTTAAATAGCAATTTAGCTAGGGGGAAAAAAAAGATCTAGGGAGAAAAAATCTGGCAGTTTTAGTGGAATGAAAATTCAATGTAAGGCCACAGTGTGATTTGGCAGCCAAAAATGATAATACAATTTTGTCATCTATCATGGTAGAAATACCTTCCAGGAATAGGGAGGTCATGTCATGTCCTTCTCTAGTCTGCCCTGGTCAAACCAAACCTGAAGCATTGTTTTCAGTTATAGATATATCCAGGTGGTTCAATGGATAGAATGCAGACCTGGAGTCAGGAAGATTCATCTTCCTGAATTCAAATGTAGCCTCAGACTTCCTAGCTGTGTGACCTTGGGCAAGTCACTTAACCCTGTTTGCCTCAGTTTCCTCATCTGTCAAATGAGCTGGAGAAGGAAATGGCAAATCTCTACAGTATCTTTGTCAAGAAAATCCTAAAGGGGGTCAATGAAGAGTCAGACACTATTAAAACAATTGAACAACAATATGGGTACAATATTTTAGAAGGTTCGCTAAAAACTGGAGACTGTTCAGACAACAATGTAGAGAATTATGATGGGCTTTGGGCCTATGGGATGTAAGGATCAATTAAAAGAACTAGGGAATTTTCTCCTGAAGAAGATCAGACTTAAGGGGAACATGACAGACATTTTCTAGTATTTGAAGGACTGTCATATGGAGGAAGGATTAGATTTGTTTTGTTTATCTCTGAAGGGCATGATCACAAGCAGTGAGTATAAGTTCCAAAGAAGTAGATTTAGACTTGATGTAAGGTAGAAAAAAATACACAAAAAAATCTTCCTAACAATTAGAACTGTACCGATGTATGAAGTACCACCTCAAGGAATAGTGGGTTTCCCTTTATTTGATGTCTTTAAGCAGAAGCTGGGTGACCCCTTGTCAAATATGTCAGAATAAGGATTCCTTTGAGATATGGTTTGGACCAAATGACTGCCAGAGTCCCTTGTAACTCTAAAATTCTATGATTCTGTG
Source organism: Pseudochirops corinnae (assembly GCA_028646515.1). Taxonomy (NCBI): domain Eukaryota; kingdom Metazoa; phylum Chordata; class Mammalia; order Diprotodontia; family Pseudocheiridae; genus Pseudochirops; species Pseudochirops corinnae. The sequence goes on from JAQQSV010000443.1 coordinate 63,253, forward strand.
AATCCGCTTCAGGTGCAGAAATCCTCAGAACTAAGACTCTCTCAGTCATTGACTCTTGAGAGACTCCAGAGCATTTCTAGAACAAGCTAGTAACTCTTCTTTCATGACATAAGCAGTCACCTTCTTCCTTATCCTCAGTGAGGTTTTAGTAGGCTTTGCAGAAAGTCTTACTACTTTCCAGAGGAATAATTCCCTTCCCAGAAAAAAAGACCCACAAAGTCAGCATCTTCTTATCCTGGTATAATCAGACTGCATGGAAGCCAAGAGGGCAATTCTCCCCTCTCTTGGGCCCTTGGTCTGGCCTGCTCGTGAGAGAAATATATCTAAAACAGCACCAATCATCATTATCATCAATGACTCAACAATGAGTTGAGAACCACTCCCTCCCCAAATCATTCTCAAACAGACTGTGCCACTCATTAATGATATATAACACAACTGCCAAGTTTGCAGATTTTATTATAAAGGAATTTCATTTTTAGAGGAATCATTAATGAAGGTATCACTATTAATGAAGGCATCACTATAATATCCTTGAAGTCAAGAATCATTTCTTATATACCTATGCCTCATGACACATATATGTAGGAGATCCTCAATAAATTCATATTTATGGATTAATGTGATCATAGGATTTATATATAGATTTATACCAAGTCTCACATATATTATCTTATCTGATTCCCACAACAACCATGGAATATAAGCATAATTATTTTCTGAATTTTACAAATGAGGAAACTGAATCTGGCACGTTAAGTGACTTTTCCAAGGTCACACAGATAGTAACTCTGATGCAAGATTCAAACTCAGGTCTTCCTGGCTCCAACTCCAATACTTTAACCAGAGAGTTGGGAAGAAAACATTCTTCTCATAACATCTATTTATTATATCTAGACTGTGTATGTATTTACATGTGATGTTTTGTCTCTCCTGATATAATAAAAGCTCTCTGGGTCAGGGACTATTTTATTTTTCTCTTTTCCCCCAGTGCTTGGTACTTAGTAGGTATTTGATCACCATTTGTTGGTTTGGTTTTCACCTATACCTTCCTATCCTGAAGTGAATGCATAGCTCCAAAAGTTTTTTAAAGGATTTCTCCTGACTTCCTACATTTGTAAGGTCTAGAATGCATGCCCTCCTTACATCTGCTTCTCAGAATCCTGCTTAGTGCTTCAAGGCACTAAGCTATTCCACTTTCCATGAGATCTTGATTTTTCCCTCCAGTTGTTACTGCTCTCTCCTTGTTGAAATATCTATAACCTGTGTTTAATTACTCATGTACATACTGTTCACCCTTTTCTTTCCCACTTGGGCCCCAAGTACCCTTGAGAGAAAGGACTGTAACCTTTTTATCTTTCTATCATCTGTGTCTAGCATACCATGGCACATAGTAGGTGCTTAATAAATGTTTGGTGCATTATATTGAGATGTGTGTGTGTGTGTGTGTGTGTGTGTGTGTGTAAAACTACTAGAAACTACAGGAGGCTCCTAGCATTGAGGTATAAACAAGAATGGCTGATCTCTGAGTATACGAAGGGCTGAAAAGGAATATAATTTGCTCCATAGCTGGGATTGTCTTTTTTCTCTTATTATCCCCAGTTCCCTAGCATATTTCCTGGAAAACACTAAGCATTTGATAAATATGTATTGAATGGCTGAAAAGATAAATGAATGAAATAAAAAAGAACATTCCAATTCAATGAGTCTCCCAAGAATTTGGAGTACTTCTTAACCCAGGTTAGGCTAGTACCATTGGAAGTACCACCATGCATGATGCTGGTGGTAGTGGTCCTTTATATACCTCCCATGCTGTCCTGCATGCCTTAACTGATTCTAGGAAAAACAGCAGGTTGATGTGGGGAGAAACCTCGGTTTGACAAATGTTCTTGCCTTTCCAACTTGTGCCATCAATCCAGAGGCTGATTCAGAGCCTGAACACTTCCAGGAGTGGAGGATCTGGATTCTGAAAAGGCACTGGAACATCTGATTAGGCTTAGGTCATCCTGGGTACAAAAGCCATTGAGGGGAAGAGGTAGAGTCTAGGATCATTGTGTACAGGTTTTGCCTGGTTCTGCTCTTCTCACTTAGCATCAGTCCGTATAAGCCTCTCCAGGTAATTATGAAGTCCATCTCCTTCACATTTCTTATGGCACAATAGTATTCCATTACATTCATATATCATAGCTTGTTCAGCCATTCCCCAATTGATGGGAGAGTTTGGGATGGCTGACCCTTGAGTTCTCATTGCTCTTTTATCCTTATCTCCCCCAGTATAACCCGAAAACACAGTAACTTGGATCTGTACAAGTTGAGAAGCATGATGCAAGGTTGGGAGCAACTCAGACTATCAGGCCCTGCAGCACAAAAGGCAAAAGAAAGGGAAGGAAACCATGAAATGAAAACAAAATCACTCTGATTATATCCCAACACTCCCATGGGACAAGTGACCCAGTCTTCTCAGACTGGGTCCAAAGTCAATAGAGGACAAGTGAAAAATTCTACAAATCAGTTGTGTTGCCTAAACAATGCCTAACAAATGCACTCTCCTCCCTCACACGTGAACGCTGAATTGATTTTTTTTTCCAGTGCCATGTGGACAAAGATGTAGGGGATGTTTTTCATACAGATGGCAGTACTAAATTCCCTGATGATTTGGTTTCATGCACTAGATAGAGAAACCCTAACAAACCTGGTGTTTGGCCTGAGGAAATGGCAGGCCAGATTGGAGACTGGTCAATGTATGAATGTTTTTGAAAGCTGGGGACGTGCATCACAATTTAAATATTTCCACAAAAACCTGTAGACGCTCACAAAAAAAGCATCTGAATACATTAATTGTGTTTGTCATCTTAATAAATTCTTCATTAAAAAACCTGTCACAAACTTGCCGCTCCAGTCTCCTCTTTGGACATTTCCCAGCTTCAGCATGTAAATTTTTCTCTCACACATCTGCTAGGAAAATGCAATTAGTTAAACCCATATGTCTTAGGGGAGCATGAAAAATCTGAACAGCCAGAAAAGACCATGAAGCCCAACAAATATATCCTTATGGTTTCTCAATTTTCATTTTTCTATGGCCTTAACTTATCCTCTTCATCAGCCTCATGCTCTTGCATGTTCATACCATTTCTCAAGGTGGTGATCTTTCTCCAGCCAGTGCTGTAACAATTTTATGTTGAGGTCATTGGAAGTACCACCATGCACGATGCTGGTGGTAGTGGTCCTTTATATACCTCCCATGCTATCCTGCATGCCTTAACTGATTCTAGGAAAAACAGCAGGTTGATGTGAGGAGAAACCTCAGTTTGACAAATGTTCTTGCCTTTCCAACTTGTACCATCCATCTAGAGGCTGATTCAGAGCCTGAACACTTCCAGGAGTGGAGGATCTGGATTCTGAAAAGGCACTGGAACATCTGATTAGGCTTAGGTCATCCTGGGTACAAAAGCCATTGAGGGGAAGAGGTAGAGTCTAGGATCATTCGGGGGTCTTCCTGGCATTTAAGTCCAGTTTAGGGTAGTTCTAGGACTTGCTTTATAGAACTATAGGGACAACACCCAATCTCTCCCAATGAGGATACAAAACATAAGGTTAACCTCAGAGCTAAAGGTCTAGAGCTTTTTGTTGTTCATTCATTTTTTAGTCATGCCTGACTTTTGTGACCTTATTTGGGGTTTTCTTGGCAAAGATATTGGAGTGGTTTGCCATTTCTTTCTCCAGTTCATTTGACAGTTGAGGAAACTGAGGCAAACAGGCTTAAGTGACTTGACCAAGATCAGAGCTAGTAAGTGACTGAGGGCAAATTTTTTTTTTATTTACTTATTTACTTTTAGTTTACAAGATTCAGTTCCACAATCACTTGAGTTTCAGATTTTCTCCCCTCCTTCCCCTCCCACCCTTCATGGTGGCATGCAATCATGTATAAGATCTGCAAATACTTTCACACTGTACAATAGTTTGGTCATATAGAAGGGTTGTAACCAATGAGTGATCACTGGGAAAAGAAAAAAAAAAAGCAAAACCAGACATGAAAGAGAACAATAGCGTGTTTTGCTTCAGTCT